>JAFIDM010004315.1:1071916-1094637 GCA_023159025.1 Thereuonema tuberculata | reverse complement strand
CTACATGAGATCTCATATCTTTTTAACAGTGAAAGCATTATGAGCATGTGAGTCTTGGCAACTTATTTTACACGAAGTGTTTTGGGTGGGATTTCATTTCTTTTTGTAGGATGAGATCTGATAACTTTTTAACAGTGAAAACGTTATGAGCATGCGAGTCTTGGCAACCCCTTATTTTACATGAAATGTTTTGGGTGGGATTTCATTTCTTTTTGTAAGATGAGATCTGATAACTTTAACAGTGAAAGCGTTATGAGCATGTGAGTCTTGGCAACTTATTTTACATGAAATGTTTTGGGTAGGATTATCTATTACAACTAAATTTAGTTTTAAGATTATTTAGAAAATGGATTATTTATCAATACCCTACTTTTCTGTTTTTCTATTGGTCAACTTGTATATACAAGCTGTTTGCACTTTTGTAAGAAATCACATTATTACACAGTATTATTTAGGCCGAAGCATTGAGGGTAGACGTATTTCAGATCTTAATAAAATCCAAAGTATAAAAGCTAGATAAATGAAACTTAGTGTATTTCATTAGTATGGTAACTGCATCTTATCCTGAAAATTTGAGCTCTGTAGTATTATCCAGGCCGAAGCTATGAGGGTTCGATAATACATAACCAGACCCCCCCTTTATGAGGGGTTGGAGGGTGAAAGTTACGGATTTCATAATTTTTTTGTTGCTTGTGTGCTAATCCTAACCTGCATACCAAATTTCAGCTTTCTAGGACTTCAGGAAGTACCCTAGAGGTTTTGATGATCATGAGTCAGTCAGTCAGTCAGTGAGTGACGGAATCGACGTATTTTAGGTATTAATAAAATCCAAAGTATTAAAGCTAAATAAATGAAACTTAGTGTATTTCATTAGTCTGCTAACTGCATCTTATCCTGAAAATTTGAGCTCTCTAGTATTATCCAGGCCGAAGCTGTGAGGGTTGGAAAATACAACGAAACATTTCCAGAAAAGGTACGTAGTGCCCTTCCTGCCTTCGGCTCGTCTTGGCGGGGGCACTGCCGTGCCCCCAGATAAAGTTAGAAAGTAACGTACTTGATGCATGTTTATAATACATAACAATATATAAAAACTAATATTGTACAGAGGTTTTCAGAAATATCGATACTATTTGAAAAGGATGTTATTTGAGAATAGTGCAGAGTACAAGATTCACGGATGGACAGAAAAACTATTCAAATTTTTTTGTTACTTGAAGGCAGATGTTCAAAATGTCCGACTTTGGTCACTTAGGCAGCAGTACTGCAGACGGAGTGCAATCGGAACTCGACTATGGGTCTGGCGAATGACCAGAGGAAGACATATTGAACATCTGTAACGTAACAAATAAAACGTGAATATTTCCTCTGTCCGTCCGTATCTCTTATTTTACTGGAATTGACACCATTCTCGTACGATATCAAAGTGTACCGTTATTTCTGAAAAAACCTGTATCAGGAATAGGAGGGAAATCATATTTTGGTTGTATTTATTTAAACTATTAATATTTATACTTTTTTTTAATTTTTTATTGGAATTGAATTCGTAACCGATCTTGTCTTAATGGGCTCAAGATGTGGTTTTGCAAGGCTGAAAAATAAAATAAGCTGACTATTCTGGATATTTTATGATTTTTTTTATCTTTACATTATTTAGTCGTGATAATGTACAGTCCGACACCTTATTCATATGAATTTTGAACTATACGGTGGGACTATAATAGTGGGGAATCTCGACGTTTTTGAAAATGGTGTATGACGTCATTCTTGGTTTGCTGTAGACTGATGATGGCACTTGAGTACTACGACACATTTGCTCATCTTTTCTGTTTATTGAACTGGTGATAGGAATGTTCTAAACTCCCATCCAGATAGTTCTAATCGAATTTGTCTATTTAATGGTATTTAAACAGTAGTATAAACTATTATTGTAGACAGTTATGGATATTGATAAACGAAAAGCACAAATTAAATGGAACAGTAATAAACAAGCAATTACAACCAATTGAAAAAGGCTCTCTTATCAAGTAAATCGGTATCAAAATTTTAAATAAACACTAAGTCAAAAGTCTAAATAAAACAATCAGTCCAACTATGAAAAATTACAATAATTTAGTTCCACAAGTTTCAAGACCAACGAGATCTGTGTGGATACCATCGTGCTTTCGTAAACATATTCCTATCTCCAGGTTAACTGATTCCGAATATTTCCAACTAACACAAGCAAGACAAGATAATTAATGCTTTTAAACAGTGTCAAAAGCAAAGCTGCCCCATAATATGCACAATTTTATAAACAAAAGTAGAGTGCGCCTGACCACCGTTTACAATGAACCTAATGGACGCTTACAGCAAACCGGAAGTTGGGGATCAAAAGTGGTCGCTTCCTATAAAGAGGAAAACGGCGATAGACGTCCCCCCAATATCGACCCTTCTGAACACATTGGTGGTGGTCACGTTTTTGCCAAACAAACGGTTACTGAGATATTATAGAAGAAAAACGCATTGAAGCACCGACTTTTGACGCCCCCACATCCGGTCAGGGAGTGGTCCTACAGGTCTGATTTTGTGGACGTGGTCACCTACTTTTTGAAGCTGAAAACAATGATGAAGGTTTAATTCTAATATCTCTAACCGAATGGCCACTACAGATTGTGGCATCCAGCAAGCACAAAAGCAAGAGCAGTCCCCTACGCTTTACAGGAAAGCTGCAATCTAGGGGATGCTAATAAATGGGACTGCTGTTCATATAACACTCTTTTTTATAATACTCTTGAAGTTTTTCACTTGTATATTTACAATTCGCCAGAGTTTTGGGTCTGTTCGAGATGATCTGTGGCCCTATTTGTTGCGTTCCCTGGCTTGAACGCCATTGATTTTGAGGACGAATAATCTGGCAAACTCATATATTTCTCATCAGACTGCAGACTACTCTTCACAGCAATCAACACCTTAGATGGCGTCTAATAATTGAATTTCGCGCAGTACTTGATTCACCATACTACCTAAGTTTTGGTGAACAAATGACAGACAATAAATAGAGTAACGTGCGGGCGATATTCTGAATTCATCACATTCTTAGTATCCTGAATTCATCAATGCCTGTATTTGATTTTTACAAATTCCTGCAGGACCCTCTCCTGAGACCTTCTCACATAAATGGGAATTTACAGAAAAGACCTAAAATGTTCTACTTAAAGTCAAAATAAGATAAAAATAAGGTGCATCAACTGGATAAATTGAAGCTTTCTGTCTGTCATTTGAGATTATAGGGTAAAGCCTCTGCACTAGACTAAAAAATGAACTTTAAGTTACAATTAAAAGTGCACCCTGCTAGTTGCGTCCAGTGCTGACTGGACATCCAAAGGGGAATGGTAACAGACAGGAAAACATAGGTTTAAATAGGGTAATAGGATAACGAGAAAGGGTCAGTCCATACCAAACGGTCCAGAAAACATTAAATTGGTTGCTCGACCATTTTAAAAGTAATTGATTTTATTTACTGTTGTTACCCTACCCATGACTACTTCAAAACAGGCATTATGCTTTTTTTTTTATTTGACTTCGTTTAAAAATGTCTATTTTTGTTTTATGGTTTCCGGCATTGTTGGCCTTTGCAGACAGTTGCGATAAATTTGATAACTCAGCTCAGAAACATGATAGAAAGCTGTGGGAAACACCATTATTTTCAGCACATTTTCAGCTACATTTTATGTCCTAAACCTTTTCATCATATCTCTAATGAAAATGGCTGAAATTTAGAACCGAAACTGATATTCGCTTTTGAACAAAGATCAAAGTTACGGGGTTTCTTTTTAGCAGGAAGGAATGAAATAGCCAAACTATAAATTTTTTTGAGAAAAGATATACATCCAAAGGTTTAACAAAAAATATTTCAGCTCTGTTACTGGCTTTCTAATTTAGTTATAGCTCTTGAAAAATGCTCGTTTTTCATTTTTTTCAAAGTTTGAGCCCCAATATCTCTGGTGCGAGACTTAATAAAAATTTGATATTTACAATATAAAGAGAACTTTATGAGAGGTAACTGTGAAAAAGATTTTGAGTTTGATATTTGAGTTAAGTATCTGTGCGTAGTCGTGCAGTCTCAGGCGTCGGTCTGTCGATGAGGTGAGGCCAGTGTGCCGGTACCCGGGTTCAAAATTCCGGTCGAGAGCTTGGATGTTTCAATTTCCTTTCCTGTGTCGTTAGCCTCTTCTTCACTTTCTCTTCGGTCTGACGTCATTCCGTAATGGTGTCCTGGAGAAGGCAACGGGAATCCACTCCAGTGTCTAATAACCATAAAACAAAAATGTTCGCCATTTTTAAACGAAGTCGAATAAAAAAAAAAATATGCCTGTTTTGAAGTACTCATGCATAGGGGTAACAATAGTAAAAAAAAATCATTTTTTTTTTTTTTATTTAAAATGTACTGGACCGCTTGGTATGGATTGACCCGAAAGTGGAAAATGGCAGGTTGATATGGTATCCCCGTAGAATTCTATACACCAATGATACGTGGGGGGGGGGGGGCATGGTTAGGAAAAATTAACAAAAAGGAGAGATCTTAAGCGTTGATCGCTAGAGACAATCAAACAGAGCACATGACAGTCTTAATAAACAAACGATTGTAGCAAAGCACATGGCAATGTTGATAAAGAAAGGGCTGTATCCCGGCGAAGCAGATGAAGGAAACGTTATGTAACTCCTTGAGCCGGCGCTCAAAGCCATATTGGTAGATATTGTTTACCGAAACGTAGCCGTTGTAACAGGAGTTTGTGGTTACAATAAATAACGATTCCTTATATTTGCGGAGGAAATATGAATCAGCTACAGCAAGTACTGTCGGGCTATGAAAGTTGATAGAATGTCCGATGTTGTTGATATGTGTAGCTATAGTATATGTAAGGTCACCTATTGCACATGCTCTGCGAAGTTCCTAGATCCTATCAATAAGGGGACGCCGTGATTCTCCAGTGTAACAACAATCGCTTTCAAAACAGGACAAAGCATAGCACTTTTGACTCGACTTCTGTAGGAGTAATGAATTTTAACGGATTGCATATTTCTTTGATAGTATTCCGGCATGAAGAGGTGGACGATGATCCCATGTTGACTTAAAAGTTTAGACGCAACTGGAAAGACATGTGGATGGAAGTCAATAGAGATGAACCTTTTTTTGACTTAGGAAACGCTGTTTAGCTTTAAATTGTTGTATAACTAAACAGTGTTGTGCGCACATGTGTGGAGATGAACTTCAGTGGATAATCATTTGCGCGTAAATTATTGTAGATGAAGTCCAGTTCATCATCAAATGAATCCATTGAACTTGAAACCGCAAAGAGTCTACCAACAGCCACAGCAACTACATTAATCTTGAAGATTATAGGGCAAAATGAGTAGAAATTCAGGGTAATGCCTGAATATGTTGGCTTGCGGAAAACTTCGGTAGCAAAATGACCTTCTGAAGCAGTAATTCGAACATCGAGAAAGGGAATGGAGCCATGCACAGCATTTACCATTTCCAAAGTGATAGCTGATCACTGCTATTAAATATGTTGAATTTGACATCGTTGTCTTCGTAGAAGGTCATCCACATATCGAGGATAAATGGTCAATGAAAGGCGTTGTTCATCTAAAATGCAGTAAGCCGTGTCCTCGATGTAAATCATCGCCCATTCTGCCAACAACGCGGACGCAGATAAACCCATAAAGAGGTCCGAATGTTGCTGGTAAAAGCACAAGTTGCATTCAAAATCTGCTTTTGAAAGAGAGCCCGCACCATTTGGAGCAGATTTTGAAAAACATCTATCTGTTTAAAGTAATTGTAATATTTGAAAGTAATGTGTTGGAAAGCTTTTCAAGTAAATGTATGATTACTGACGTGAACAGTGATTTGACATCCAAGGAGAAGAAGCTGTAATCTTCCTTAGGAGCCAATCCCCGAAGTCTGCAAAGAAGCTCCTTCTTTAAATACATTCTTTAATCACAAAATATAATAAACATCAAAACCTCACTCGATATTTCAATTTTCTGATTGAAAATGTTAAGCCAGGAATAACACACTTAGAAGAGAATATCTTTCTCCTTCTAAGAGATGACCAACAACTTGTTCTTTTTGACATAACTTGATCGAACTTTTGATGAAGCCATGGTTTCAAAAATGAAATCTGATAGAATCTTAATCGCCGAACCACAGCAGTTAATGATTGGCCGGACAGAATATAAGGAATCACTTCCTCTGTTCTTATGTATTTTAGGCAAAATTCTCAAATGTGGAACCCGTAAAACGCCATCTTTCATCGTATTTGCCAGGGTGTCTTGAATAAGGCCTGATTTGCACATCTTTCGAAGATGAAGGTTTAGGACGTCTGTTTTCAGGAAGAAGGAAATACTCTCTTCATTAGCCAAGAAATTTTGGGCCATGAGATTATACGTGAAAGTGTTGAGAACAACAAGATTATTATCTTTGTCTGAAGGTACTCAAGATTCCTGATCGATAAATTCCACAGAACAATATATAAGAAAGAATTAATAAATATTTTGTTCTTATTTGCAGCATTCACGATAACCCTAAGTAGTGTTGGATTGCTGAGGCATTTATATTGAGAATAAGACAAGAGAAAGTGAAAAATGAATTCACTTTAATGATTTCTAGAGATATTTCTACACGTTAAGAAATTAATAATATCTGGATAAACCGTGAGTAATTCTTATTTATTAATTGTTAAATGGTGTAGAAGAGAAGAATCGAATACACGGCGCCATATTGAATTCTAAAATAAAGGAATATAAAAGAACAAATAGTTCCATTGAAGATAAGTGAAGTATAAATATAAGTGAAAAGAAACTTATACTTTTAATTATTAAAGTAGAAGATCAAACTATAAGAAGAAAGATGTAAGACTTTAAGTGAATTTTGTTATGAACTGTTTATTTAGTGCTGTGTTAAATAAAGACATTAGTGAAAACATTAGTTACTTAATATAGAAACTTTTACGAAGATTTAAGTATTAAAAAAAAAAAAAATCCCACAAACAGGCCCTGCAGGCCTACGGGCGCGCGGGAGATAAGGGTCCCAGCGTTTCTTGACCAATGGGACTAAAATGAGGTCGGGAGGTCAACCCGATGCCCGCCCGCCTATAACTCCCGGGAAAGAAACCCGGTACCCATTCTACAGAGAGCTGGGTAGACCCTAAGACCGTTTGGAGGAGAATGGAGCATGGAAAAATTCCCGCCCTCCGCCGAGACCGGGAATCGATCCCGACACCTCCAACCCGCAGCCAAGCGCCCTCATCCACTCGGCTACCGTGCCCACAAAAAATTAGATTTAAGTATGACAATTGAAAAATTTGTAAAGAAATATAAATGTATTTCTTTATCAGTGTAATTTGTTTCGTTGAATAATATATTCGGTTTCTGTGGTGTGGAACGTAAATTTTTTTAAGTGGTAAAAGAATAAAAACAAAGTAATGTACTTATCTGCCTTTTCCACATATTGACATTTTATACGATCAAATTCAGATTGAAATAAATGGCGATTATTGATAAGTAATAAAATAGATCGTCGTTTCTTCTTTAAGTGTTGTAAAGCTAATGTACAACAAAGCTTGTGTTATCTGCACCCGTGCAGTATGTCGTTTGTTGACTCAAAGTTGATCGTCGATTCTTACCGCGAAAGTGTTGTCGCGATGGAATAACTTTTGTGACAACTTGTGATTAACTTTGAGTTTTTCCATAGTGTGTGCTTCACGGATACGTAGTTCTCCAAATATGTTGTATACCGCCTCCAGTATGCAATATAAGTTTAGTGAAATGTGCTTGAATCATTCGTAAGCTGATGTATCAATCAAGTGATACGAAATCATGGAAATGTTTATCCCTAACGTATGTGTGTTTCCATGCAAGCCTATCCGACTGGGAAATTGTTTAAACGATTTTCAGTAACGAAAGCTTTGCCGAGGCGAGTGATGGTATCATGAGCCCGGAAACAGCAATAAGGTACGGCGGGAATATTTGAAAAGTGTTTTTGACAGATTGTTGCCAAACTTCAAGAAATATTTTTGTTCAGATAAGAAAGAAAATCGGAAATCAACTTATATAATTTGCTAATTTCGTCTGTCTGTCCGTCTGTTCATCTGTCTGTCTGTAACTCGATGTAAGTAAGCTATTAAGGTAGATCCAAGGTTCTCAATGGTACCATGGAATCAAGGGTACTCAAATTGGATGAAATATGAGTTCATTTTGTCATTCCATGTTGTTTCCATGAAATTTTAACTGAAATTTTAACAAAACATACGTTCAAAACCAAATAATTTTGATACCACTGAGCCCATTTTAATGACATTTGGCATACTTACTCAGTTGTATACGCCAATTTCGAAACTCAAAACCATTTTTGCCGTAGAAGCTTCGTTCATAAGTTAGCACAGTATTTAGATTACATTTACTTTACATTTGATAGTTGATAATAAAATGATTTTTCATATTTCTTTTTGCCTGTAGTCCGACAGGCTTTGCTGCTAGTACGTTATAATCGTAAAATGCAGTACACAAAACATGAAGTTTCAATACAGGATTAGTGTTTACAGAACCTTATTTATCACAAATTTTAGGCAGTTATCTTACAATTAAGTAGTTATCTTGGAAAAACTCCGAACGGCTGTCCCAAATTATGAAAACCTTTTTAATGACAAATAACAATATGACTGTGAAGGATAACACATAGCCAGAGTTATTACATATCAAATCATATAATTTTCGCTCAACTTATTTAAGTATTGTCCGAATATGTGCGACTTATGACTAAAGCGTTATTACTCTTGGTGCTTGCGATCTACCAGCCATGGCACCAGGCAACCCCCTCCACCCCCCCACATCAAAATCTGGGCCCAGGTACCAAATGAAATACCGGGCCTTTCCCCACCCCCTTCCCCCACGTTATGAAAAAAATCATAAATCAGCGGTGGGCAGGTGCTGTGGGACCAACTGACCCCCCCCCCTTTTGTGGGAGCCCTGCATGGCAAATTTAAAGTGAGTTTTAAGCAAGAAATCACAATGTTTCATTAATAACAATGTTGGCACCGCGTTCGGAAGTTTTAATAATTTGGGACCGCCGTCATAATTTGGGACCGCCGTTCGGAGTTTTGCCGTTATCTTTTTTCAATTTCTTAGCTTTTTTGCGCGCTTCACAACCATAGCAAAGTTTAAATAGTCCATTCGTATGAAAGTACAAATTTTTACAAACGTTTTAATTATGTGTATAGGATGCGGGTATTTTTCCAGTATTTTACAAGATAAATTTGGAACCACCCCCTTATCCTTTCTCAAAGCATTTCTTGGGTGGTAATTATTAAATTTCATTTCAAAGTGTTTGACATGACTGGCAAGTGATATTGATGGAGTTACATATCCCTCTAAAGAAAGGCGTTTGGTCCAAGAAAGAAAGGCATAGTCATGGTCATGTCCAGTTGAAGATTCGTTTAAAACTAAATCCAAATCTGGTAGAGTTCCCAGTTTTTCTTTGCAATCCATCCTGCCAAGAATTCGAGGGCTCCTTCAGCACACTCGTCAAACTCGTACTCATCATCCTCCACAATGACGGTATTTAAAGCATTCCCAATATTATTTTCTTTTCCAGAAACTCCCGCATTTACTTTGTTGACCTCACTAAGTGTCTTATTTAAAATATCAATCTTCTCTTCGAAAACTTGCCTCGACTTTTCAATAAATATATTGTCATCTACCATTTCTGAAGCCACACAAGTCATATCGTAACTGAATAAAAACTGGCGGTCATTTATAGGCGCACTAGCTATTGTGGACATATCAATACAATTTAAAACTCTTGTGACCAAATAATCCTCATTGCTGGGATCTTGAGTGTTCGAGGTGGACATATTCGTAATACCAGGATTTTTCCCTAAAATTATCATACGAATACGGTATAAAGCATTGAGTGGGGTGGGGTGATCATCTAAACCCCCTCTGGTGCGAAGCTGTGAGAAAAAATTCTCCAGACAATCTTGGTTTAGCCGGTGGGTTAATAGATAATCAATATTGTGACTAGATCTGAGATCGGAAAATAACGACTTTAGGGATTGAATTGAAATAATAATGCCTTTCTGAAATTATTGTAGGCACTTTTTTTTGACAGATAACATGTTTTACACAGTATTTTGCATTTTATCAAGAGCGGCATTCTGTTCACATAAATAAACACATAAATATTATTCTAACAATTTTATTTTGGTGTTTTGATTGACTATTATTATTACAAACAATATTATATTCTTTTAGTTTTATTTTCATTTCCAATAATAACGAACGCAGAATTCCACCTTTGCCGTTTGCGCAGCCATGTTAACATTGGCGAAAATGGGCTTTTACTGACGTCACATCAGGGAGCCAATGAACAATCAAGACTTTTGTCTCGCCATTTACATTGAGTTACACAACCTTATAATATGCTTTGCTTTGGTCTACCAACCTTGGTTTCCATGAGGATATTGCAGTGTGAATGTTCATCGAGCAAACATGGAGTGGAAGACGCCATGTTGTTTCCAGATCGAATCAACAGCAAGTGGAAATATACTTTCAAGTCTAATGAATCTACATTTAGTGATATAGCGATTCACCAAGTTCCTGGACTACCTGACACAAGACATTGTGAGTATTTCCTTTATTTATATTTTATGGGAAGATCGCGAGAAGATTTCCTAGTTGAGGTTCATGGATGTTAGAACACTTCGAACAATGATATAAATAAGTGTTTAAGTAATTTATAGCCGATTAACTTTAATTGGAAGAAATATTTATAATTCACTTGATTACATAGAAATAAGAAACTGTGTCAAAAAGACTTTATCCGTTTTATATTCTTTTTTAAGCCCAAAGTCAAAGTAGACTTACATAAATATGATTTTGTATTATCAACGTTACTAAACGTTCTTGTACATTGAAAGTTGAAATATATTTGTATTTAAGAATTAAGTTTCTGTTTGATTTCTTAGATAGGTGATTATTATTATCTCTTGTGAGATATTCCTTTAAGACCTTACTCACAGATAATTAGAATTAGGGCTCAGCTCTGTTAGGGGATTTTAAATATACGTATTTTATTATTCCTCTTGAAAAAGTTTGTTGGTTATCAGTTTTCCCCAGTTTCACATTAAAAAAAAGTATCTGCTACCATCAACTTTATATAAATTGCGAATAGACGAACAGGTGCAATCGACAAAGCCTCTCCAATTGGAGGACTGAAAATTGGGATCTTTAACAATGAGCAAACAATGATCTTCTTAAACAGAATCCCAGCTATCACCAGGTGTTTCTCAAATAGAATTTCTAGCAATGAAAAACCGCGAAATCTTAAGTCCTTTGCTTTAAAGTATGAAGAGAATGAAGTAGTTATAAAGATGAACTACCTGTGAGCATTAACATTTACTTTTCAAATAGATATCTCGCATTATAAGTTTGTCGAAATACGATCCATCAATAATTCATTAATTGAAGGGAACATGTAATATATTATATTATTATAATGATACAGTCTCTAAATAGACTTTTTTTCTGACTTTGTCATTTGGTGTCCTGTAATATCTACAATTTATTGCTTTATAATGGGTTTCACGATACTACTTCTGTCTTCAATTGTTAGAATCCAAAGAATGAAATAGTTATCAATAGGGAATAGAGAACGCAATTCAGATAAATAATTAGCAGTTTTTGACTTAATAAAACTTTTTGTATTTTTAATAATAATAAAAGGAAAAATATAAGGCAAAATAAAAACAATAAACATTTGAATGTAATACTGTGCGTTTTTGAAAGGCAGAACGAGCACTGCCGGACGATTTAACTCCGCAGAGGGGTGATACGATGAGATGGGTACTTTCCTAAGAAATTCGTTTGGACATTTTCGCTTTTAAGAAAAAAATAACAGAGGAGCATTTTGCAATATTATTTATTCTTTCCATAAATTCTTTTTCGAAAAGCGCAAATATAACACAGCTACTAGTAACCTAACACTTTAAAAAGTAAACATACCATTTTGTTTCTCCTCGCCCCTATTTGGAAGAAATCGAAGGAGACCTGACGCATGCGCAAAAGCGTTGAAGGCTCTCTTAAACAAAACCGAACAGTAAGTACAGCACTGCAACATTATTTACGTATCTTGATTATTCTTTTATTGAAATGCCAATGAGGACATTAATGCCAATAATTGAAAAGCTGTTTTTAAGAAATTGTTATGAATGCATTCCGTTTTATGTGTGCGCGCGCTCACAACAAAGATAAGATTTGTTTTAATGAAATGCTAACGCTTCCTCAATGTTTGATTCAAGCACTTGATAGAATTAACTTTAAATTACAAAGAATATTGTCAACAATACATCGGAAGCGCAGTGGTGCCTCAAAGGAAAAATTACACAATGAAAAACTCACCAATGAAAAAAACCAGTGATAAAATCCATGTGCCAGCGAGAGCGGCCTCAAAGATTTTTTTTTTCACTTATGAATAATTTGGTCTCATCCACTGCTGTTTTTTTAACAAAATTGTCAGCACTTTCACCAAAATTTTTGCTGAGAAATTTTTATTAAGACAAGCTGGAACTAACAATGATAAATTATCTAGAAATATAATTGCATGTTGGTCCAATATTATATTCCCTATTGATATTTCGTTCTTTGAATTTTAAAATTATGAAACGAAAAAAAAAAAAAAAAACCTTCTAGGTTTTTCAAAATATTAAAGATTTTACCTGAGCAGTAATTTTTATTGTGTTGAATTACTATTTTTTTTTATTAAGAATAGGATGCTTTTTTTTCGTTCAAAAAGTAATAAAAGTAATTATAAAAATAGAATAATACGATGAATTAATATTTATTTACAGTCTTTAATATTAAGATGCACAACATCTTGGTCTTCAAAGAGATCTAATTAGTGTTGAGTAAAAACTATTTTGTATAACTTTTTTTTTATTCTGAAACAAGCCATTTGTTCCAGATGGTTCTATTCTGATAGATGGTCCTCAGACTTGACGACTTTTTAAGTCCTATTTTTATTATGTTAATAATATAAAGAACATTTTTCATTAAAAAAATTCTAGCAAAAAGTTGGTTTTTTTTATTTAAAGTGTTCAATAGTGAAGACAAAGGAGATGAAAAGAAAAACAACAACTTGTCACTAAGATTCATTCGACAGTTCTTTGTTAATTTTCATTATTGTTCATAGAGAGATTTTGATCTGAATAACAAAAACCACGAATCGGAGTAAATCGGAGAAATGAAACGTGAATGCCAACTATTTGAAGACACTTTTGTAGGCAAATAACGTTGAAAATTGTTGAAACTGGAACATTCCAAGGTAATAAACTAATCTTATATTTTTGTAATTGTAAAAAAAAAGTAATTCTGGATGTTTTAGTTAGCGGATGGATGTCAATGTAATAAATAAATAAAATAAATTCATTAATCAGGATTGTTTGTTTTCAAGAGTTGGTTCATGCCACGAAGCTGAGCAACCCCTTTAAGATTAACATTCAATGGAGTTGTCACTTGTTGTACACAGGAACTACATTTTAACATACTATTCTTTAAGTGTAACTGATAACTGAAATGTATTGAAATGGGTTTTCTTCAAGCTATAAAATAACCTTAAGTGTTTATTTAAACTATCTAACAATGTATATCAAGGAAAAGAATAATAACCTAACTACAATTAAGCGTTTTGACAATTTATTAAATATTATCAAACTTTTACAAATAAATATGAACGTGTATTTTTGTTGTTATTTTGAATGCAAGTAAAAAGTTTCAGGACCTTATCTTTCCATATTTAGGATATTTTCCTGAATTTATGAATTTTATGAGTATAATACAGTTGTTCTTAGTCATTTGAATTTTGTTTTCAGTTAGTAGGTTTTTTGTTCTGTATCTGATTGGATAAACTTTGTTGCAAATTCTCATTAGGAATTCCAAAGGAAATCTTCTCTTTTAGCTATTCGGAGCCAGGCGAAGAATTCTGACTTCTTGTTCTGTGTTCGTTAGCCTGTGGAAGGCATTTTCCTTGATGAGCTGCAGAAGAGAATATCGGAAAATTCAGTATGAAAGATCCTTCTTACCAATAGTACAGCTAATGAAGCTGACCTCCAAGAAGCAGACGTAGAATGGATGTAACACTGGTTTCTCGTCTTCTTTTATTTATTTTTTTTTCCTTTTTGCTGTCGCTGCATCTGACATCTTTTTTTTTTTTCTTTCGGTGAGAAACTCATTTTCCTAAAAATAAGCGGCGGCAGTCTTTCTTAAGAACCAAGTTTTCTTACATTTACAGGATTTGTAAAAATAGTCTCGAATTTTTTTTGTTTGTTTGAAGTCAACGAATCTTATTAAAACTTCTTTAGAACTCACAATTCTTCGGAATAACTAAAATCCTACATTAAAACTTTCTATTGAGTTTTAATAAAATATGCGAGTATTTAGTAAAAGTTACATTTTCATGTGAGTTAAAAAGTGAAAGAATAAAAAATTGAAAACTTACAAAATTTTAAATTTATTTCTATGCAGAACTACAAGAAATATTTTCTAATTCGAAATTCGAAATAATTTCTCTCGTATAGAGGCACATTGACTCATTAAAACTTCTGAACCAACTTTCATTATTAAATTAATATATGCTAAAAATTATTACTATCTGAATTCCTAGATTTGATAGAGCATCTTTGGATCCATTCCCGCAATCAAGTTACACGTGATCCGGTAATATCTTTACAAGTTTCTTTTGCTTTCATAGATCTGCCAATATGAATCATTGTGGACATTCTGATACACCAGGGTTGTAATTAAGTGGTTTTTATGAACTAATTTTATCCACAGGTTCTTTTCCAAGAACATACTGCTCATAAGTTTTATGATTTTGTTTTATGATAAGTTTTATAATTTCGCACCATGTAGAGGACTATTCATAATTCCTTGATACATTTCAGAGCTTGACGGCGAAGAAAAGGTTGTTTACCAAAGGGATATCAAATAAGTAGTTGCATGACTCGAATTTAATGATCTTAATTAATGACCCAGTCTGAAAGACTGATTGCTAGAAGATCTATGAAGTTTAGGAATTTTTCAGGTCTTTTCACAGAACAGAAACGATTTTGTTTTTCATCAGGAACAAGGAAAAATTGTTCAACAGAGAAGATCATTTCTAATAATTAATAATTACAATATATTCTAAATTTTCGGCTGTGTGGGGAACTCTAGTTCATATCGTTCCTGCAATTTTTTTTTGGCTTGAGTTAATACGGCCTGGAAAGTTTTCAAGAAGAAACAGCATTCACAGCTGTATGACAGGTAAGCACTGTCTCCAAGTGACGGCCGTGATTATCGTTTGTTAGGATTCGTGGCCGTCTCGTGCACCCTTTACGGTGGGTCAGCACCCTACCTGACCCTCGGAATTTTTCGATGATGCAAGAATCACACTTCATTTGGGCGTGTTTCCGAAGCGTAAGTTGAAATGTATGAACGAAGAATTCGACGAACAATATCTTTTGTTCCGTCAAGAATTATTATTGCCTATATTGATTCGATACATTACATCAGTTATTACACCGTTTATATTCAACGTTCGGACACGCCTTATTATCTCGTGAAAATCTAAAGTGTTTCACTACTGTTTGTTTTCTCCAAAATTGTACACCTGGGTTCGAATTCTGCAATTGCCTTAGATATTTGTTTTATTTCCTTCTCAGTTTCTTTTTCACTTTTTGTTGTTGATTGCCTCTTATTTTATTCAACAAATGTTTTGTTGAACAAATTACTCTACAATTAAATGGAATTGTGAATATGAATGACGCATTAGCAGTTGAAATCAAACTAAATGAATGAACATTTAGTGATGTTGGACAGCAAACGAGATATCAGCTACTGCTACATCCAATGGACCAACTGGGAGGGAAGAATCAAGAAGGATGAAGAATCATCCTGAGAATAAAGATGCAAAAGGGAGAGTCTAGAGATAAAAGTAACCACAGAGAACATTTCGAACACCTGCAATCGTATATTGTCTCTTAAAAGTGTTGAATTAAAATAGCTCTAGTCAATTATAATGGCTGAGTTTAAAAAAAAACAACCGCGAAATTAGGAGCTAATTAAGTTGAGTTTTAAAAACAGTGAAATGATCAACGAAAAATGCTATTTGAGCATGAATATTGTTGGTGCTTCCCTTTCAATATCTTCTTTCTTCTAATTAACACGGCTAAAGAACTACGCCTTGTTTTTGACTGTGTGATGCTTAATTTGATCTCTACAAGAATTACTGTTTTTCCCATGGGAAATTAAGCCTCTTAGAAATTCACCGTGAAGATTATGTCGCTTTGAACCAAGAAGGAAACGTCGAACGATGACAAGGAAATTTCTAGGTTGAAATATTTCAATTTGTCGGCATTAATGATTAATACGAATAATCGTCTGTGTCTGTTATTTTTAGTTTTGTTTTAAGGATTTCATTTTTGCCATGACAGTGTTGTGGGGAGGAGAGGTAAAAAAAAGCTACACTATTGGCTGAGATAAGTGCAATGTCAGTCTTGTACAGATCATGACTTTCGAAGAGAGACTCAGATAATTTGCCAATTATAGAATCGTGAATAATTAGTAGCTTTTCCGTTGATAAATATAAGAATAGAGATGAAAAAGTGAAAAGCTTTTCTAAAGAAAGTTATAAAATAATCCATTTCTTAAGCTAAAAATATTAAATGGTAGGTACACATTATATGCAGATAAATAAAAAATTTAATTAAAGCTGCAGTGTTTCTTTTATGGTTTATCTTTTCCAATTTTTATTACAAAAGGGAAATTTGAAAATGAATTATTAACTAAAATTACATGTTAGGTTCATTTTCAACTTAACATTTTTAATTGATGTAATAATTAATAATAATAAACAATCTTATAATGATGAACAGAAGTTTAAGGTGCCCGATGATTCAAAGAAATAAGTAAACAAACGAAGGCACAACGTTACGAGATAGGATTCGCACCATAAGTTGTCACCGGGAAGAGAGTGGGACGGACCGTTTCGTACTTTTAGTCCTTTGAGTAATAAAAAGGACGAAACAGTCCGTGCCAGGCTCTTCCTGTTGACAACTCATGGTGCGAATCCTCTCTTGTAACGTTGTGCCTTTGTTTGCTTACTTATTTAATTTAATAACAATGTTTGAAACATCCTCCTTTTTTGAAATTTTTTATAATACAAAATATAAAGCTTATTAATTTACAAAGCCTTATATTTTATATTATTAAAAATACAATAGAAATGATTTATATAATTAACAAATATTTATTGTCCAAAGTAAATAATAAATTATGAGTATTTAATTTCAATAAAGAAATAGTTATTTTCAATCTTTCGTTCCTTCTGTTTGATGTAATGAGATGAAAACCTGTGGTGTCTGATTCATTACAAATTCATAGGTTGATGGGTGTGAGTTTTAGATGAAATTTCGAGAAATAAGAACAAATTAATAAGTTAGAGAATTTTTGAAAATGGTAAATTACAGCATTAGAAAAATGGTTGAGATCGGGAGAAAAAAATCTTAATGAGAATACTTTTCAATTTTTCACTTGTAATCGAATAAGGCTGAGGTAAACGTTAAGAAAATTGTTTAATGAAACCTTCAGGAAATTGGCCAAAGACACTAAACTATTTGGAATTACTTAAAAAAAAGCATGATTTGGAATTTGCTTTAAACATCTTATCTAGGTTAAGAAAAAGGAAGAAAACCTAGATAAGACGTTTAAAGCAAATTTAATTATATTTTCGTGAATATTTTCGTCAATAGAGATACAAATTTCTTTAAAAATCTTAGCAAGCATCGATGGACGTTTAATAGTAGACCATTGTCATATTTTGAAATCAGAGGCTTTTAAAATTTAAGTCTTTTTTTTTAATTCAGAAGTAGTTTTATTATTTTCTTTTTTAAGCAAAATGCCATTAAAAACGAATTTCAAGCTTCGATAACGCTAAGAATTATGGATCTAAAACCACCGATATAGTTATATACATGAGATGTTGGAAGAAAAATTCCGTTTAACTTCCCATGAATTAAAATTATATAATTTTATAATAATAAATTTCCCTTTTGTAATAAAAATTGGAAAAGATAAACCATATAAGAAACACTGCAGTTTTAATTAATTTTTTTATTTATCTATATATAATGTGTACTCTACATTTAATATTTTAAGCTTAAGAATTGGATTATTTTGTGTATAACTTTCTATAGACAAGCTTTTCACTCTTTTCATCTCTATTCTTATATTTATATAATTTTTTCTGTATTATACATTCTTCAATCTAGCAATTTTTTTGGAAAATGTAACATGCTTTTTAGTAGGCAAAATTATTTTACTCTTATTATTACATATATATCCAGTTTACCTTAACACAAATAAATAAATACTTAAATTACTCCAAGAACAGCCTCTTGGAATTAAAATAATTAAAATTAGAAGATTAAGTTTGAAATAAAAAGATAAGAAGCCATTTGATTTAAATACCAATTACATTTAATTGAAAACATATACAATTTGATCTTGATGTTAGAATTTCCTTATAATCTGATCCCTCATTAAATAAATTCTTTTTGAAACACTAAAGTTCTTAAAGTGACTTAATGAAATACTTTAAAATATGTATAATTTAACAGTTAAAATGTTTTGTTCAAAAATCCTCTTCACTTCACACCATCGATAATTCTGAAACAAACATTGCTTATCTGTGTTACCTTGAATCTTGTTGAGCGAATGAAGTTGAATATTCTTTTATTTCTGTATCTGCAGTCTCTTCTAACTTGCTTCTGTAATACGTTTTTGACCGGATAAATTTCCTATCTCCGTTCTTGAACATTCTCTGTCTGCTCAGTTGCTTAGTTACGATGTTCAAACGGTTTTATTTCTCCTATTGATATCTTTATTGGACGATATTGACTACTTTGCAGATGTCCTTAAAGCTTTTTTTTTTTTTTTTCATTTATATATTTGAAGTTCCCATTGATCGACACTTGAACATTTCTTACATACGATTTGTTCTCCATAGGACTTCATCTACATTTCAAGAAATAAAAAAGTATAGATTTACTTACGTGGTTTCAAAAGTTGTTCTTATCATCATTAACTATTTCCTTCATCAAATCTTTCTTCAATTTTTTCTTCTTTCTTAAATTCACTTTCTCTTTTGGAAAGAGCATCAAAGAAGAATCAGTAATTTAGCTCAATGGGAATCACATCTGAATAAGAACTTTTGGAGCGACAGCAAAATAAGGCTGTTAAAAGGACTTAAATGTTTTGTTCATTGTTTTCAACAAAACCTAGGCTGCAACATTTGATTTTTCAACAATGTTTCATTATTTATTCGTTGTTGCATTCCTTTAGGCACAAAATGATGCATATTTTAACCCATAAAAATATTTCACTTTTATATCACACAATTATGATATGGAAAGCTTATTTTCTTATCAGGTAACTTTACTTTTTATATTAAATATTCACAATTATAACTCATAATTGCACTTTATTTATTACAGCTGTTTTATTGTGAGTATTTATTACGTGTAACCCTCTGAAAATGAAGCAACGTTTTTAAATAATTCAGCAAAAGTGACTTCACAAAGTTAGCTTCAATTAAAATTTTTAAATTATTAAATTATTTTTAAACTGAAAGAAATAAAATATTAAATATAAATGTAAGTAAAGTGGTCAAGACAGTAACGGAATGTGGAGAAAAAAATATGAAGGGTACAAGACCTCACATTGGCGAGATTCTCTCAACAATGCGTGAATGCGGAAATCGGCTTCGTATCCCCGCCAGAGGAAGAGGAATTACTACGTATTATATGTGGGGCTTATGTTGCCTTTGCACTGTAATAAAAAGCGCTTTTGCAATGAAACTACAGGCTTTGTCAATCAAATCGATCCCAGCAAGATTTAATACGTTTAATTTTCATCTACAGAAAACGAAATTAGAATTTTAGAAGAATTGGACGATTTCTTGGACAAAGAGCCAAATGAAGTGAGAAGGTCAGTAGGGCATTGGTCCACCTCTAGCCTGGAAACAAGCTGTTATCCGACGTGGCATTGATTGATACAGTTAGCGGATGTTGTTCTGCGGGATTTCTTGCCAAACGACCTCCAATTGGCGGACTAATTCGTCGACATTCTGGGATGGTCGCAGGCTATGCCCCATCACATTCCAAATGTTCTCAATAGGAGAGAGAGAGATTTGTTGATCTGGCTGACCAAGAATGTGTGTCACAACTACAAATACAGTCAATCGAGAGGCGTGTTTCGCTAGGCTTATCTTGCTGAAAAGTAGGAAAAGCCGCGAAATGAACGGGTTGCAGACACTGGGTCGTAGCATTTCGTTAAAGTCTCGCTGTGCTGTGAGGGAGCCACAGAGAACTACCAAGGGGGTTCGACTATGATACCCGAGACCCTAAATCCTGTTGTTGGGCCGTGTAGCGTGCGACAAGAAGAGAGAAATCCTGATGATGTTCGGGCCATCTCCAGACACGTCTGTGCTGGACGTCTGAGCTCAGTTCAAAACGGGACTCATCACTAAAGAAAATTCGACCCCAATCAGCACAATTCTACGTTGTTCGTGCCCGGCACCACTGCAAACTGTACGCTCTTGACGGTGCATACTGGACAGTGATAGGCTGCGTAATGGGCTTTCATAGGATTAGCTATGAAAGAGCCATTAACGTTTACAGTTCTTATACAACTGCGGTGCTGATTAAATCTATTATTCAAAGTCTGCCCGCTATTCCCTATGTAAAAACAACTTTCTTTATCACAAGGAATCAAATAAATACAAACCTTTTTTCCATTTTATTTTTTATTTTGTCCTTATGTTTAATAGGGATTGTATTCATATGTACAAAAAAAAGGTCACATTGGCAACTTTGAGGAATACATAATTATTGATGAATGGAAAAGTAAATTAGGCAGGGAGGCCATAGAGTCATTGTTTATTAGAATATTGGATTCTTACAATTCATGTATCCCTTGGATAATAGTAAATTTAAAAAATTTTCAGCATTCCATAAGAAGAAAATCAAAAATAAGATTAATAAAATGAGAAATATGATGGATTAAAATAAAAATAAAAGAAGGAAGAAAAAAAATTTTTGCAAAAGAAAGGGTTAACGTGCTGACAAATTTCACTGAAAATGTCTGTTAAGCCCAGCACAGAATAAACAAAAACAATTGCCTTTTCCGATTCATTTTATCGAGGGTGGCAGGTTAGGGCTGATGATCCCGTAGAAGGGTGAAACAGCTGTTCCCTAATCCACCCCGTAAAATGAAGCGGAAAAGGCAATTGTTTTGTTTATTCTGTGCTAGGCTTAACAGACATTTTCAGCAAAAAAAATTTTTGTTTGAAAAAAAGAATTTAATTATTCTTTTGGATCCTTAGATGGCGGACAGACACGTTTCCTACAGGATTGACAGATCTTTGTCCAATCGGAGCTGAGAAATTATTTTAATTGGAATAAAACAATTTAATTGGTACTAAGAAATTTTATAATTGTATATAACTAGAACCTTTGAAGATGTTTATTAGTGCATGATGATGAACCCTATGTGGGATTGAAAGCCTCCATTGTAAATATATCATTTTTTAATTAAGTTGTGTAATTGTATAGTTTTTTATTGTGAAGTTTCATTATTATCGGATAATTTTTTTGTCGTTCGTAGATTTTTTTTTGTCAAAGTGTGTAAAATCATTCTTTTTCTTTACGTATTCATTGAATATGCGAAGTTTCACAGAGCGAGAGCACTTTCTTTCGCTTGAGTTTTTTTTTTGCTGTACTTTTCTGCATTTATATACATCAGCGGTTCCCCAGTTCTGTGAATTATTCATTTCTTACTTCTGATAGGTGTTGCGATTTTATTACTTGAGTGTAAATAAATAAAATCAATTTAACGAATTAATTAGATGGTTTTATAAAGTCAACATTTAGTTACTTATGTCTGTTGCAAACAAAAGATTCTTTGTAATATGAATTTTGTTTATAGAAGACTAATTTTGAATACCCACAGTCTAAGATGTATTAATGTTTGAGAAAGTTGTTAATTGTCCCTTAAGGATGTCCTTGAATGTGGATCCCTTTTCTTTCTTGTTCTGCTTCATAGTATTCTCACACACATATATTCATTTCCATTGCTATCTGGAACTCGCAAAATCAAATAGAATTATATAACATTACATATAAAATTTGAAATAACTTCAGTTTTAATTACTTTATTGTTTTAACTTATATTTTTAGGTTTGGGCAATTTTCCTTCCTAATTTTCCTTCCGGATGTTAACAAAGAACTAAAATTGATAAAGTGTTCATTGGTAAATAATGAAGTTTCCTAATCCAACGTCAATAACAAAAAAAGAAAACGAAATATCGAATGTTAATAAGAACTACAGTAAAAAATTACACTATATTAAAATCGATAACAACCTTATCTTAGATTATTCCGAAGTGTCGTAGTCTTGAAAATTCGTCTGAGATGTCGAGCCACTATCATTCATAGTAGAAACTTTTGGGAAGAAAACCATTAGTTTATTTGCACAAAATAAAAGGTTAACTATATTTTACAATATTACAGAAAAAAAGAAGGAAAAACAATCATGCTAAATCACAATCTATATATATATATATATATATATATATATATATATATATA
>JAFIDM010004315.1:1041213-1070910 GCA_023159025.1 Thereuonema tuberculata | reverse complement strand
TTGCAGTGAAGGACCTGCCCTTGGCAGAGAACTATGTATGTATGTATATGTATGTATTCCGCGAACCATACTGACGATACTGGCAGTGTGGCATGAAGCAATATCCTATTGGTAATGACAATCAACAGCAGAGAACACAGTTGATACGAATGGGTAGAGCTTGGTTCGTAACGATGTTCAGATATCTGACAGCTTTCAGGGATAGCTGTACTGGGATAATGGGCTCCAAAGGTTTCCATGAAAACATCGCCCACAGGATTACGTCTCCTCCGCCGGCCAGTTTCCGCCCCCCGGGCCTCCGATGGTAATCTGCGTATCCGCGCTCGTCCATTTATGGGATGCACCAGGAATCTGGATTTGTCGGACCAAACGACTTTTTTTGAAATGATCCAAGGCCTAATCAATGATCTTTTGCCCATTTCATGTAGGTTCACAGAATGTGCTCAAAGTTCCTTCCCACAATCTCTGATACAAACGCGCAAACGTTTGGTAATTGGGCACACGGCTGTTGGGGAAGCGCTCACTATACAATCAAACAGCCAATCTCTTCTAGAATTCATAATGATCTAATTTGAAGCAATTCGACACCATCGAGCAAAGCAGAGAGAATCATTATTTGAAAAGCTGTGACTGTCCAAATGTCACACTGAAATCTAGATGTCCATTGTTCGTAATTTCCAACCACGGCTTCATCCATCACCTTCTCTTCTTCAGGGATCATATTTTTATCTTTTTTTTAACTTTGCTTTAGGATGAGTTGATAAGTAACTCATCCTAAAAGAAACTAAACCTGAAAAACCAACCTCTTAGTAGCTTCGCCAGCACTCCATCAACAGAGCCAAAGGAGATTTGGACGCTTAGTTGTTGTGTAAAGCGAGCCTAATTGCAACTTACAAATGGCAAGTTTTTATAACGCGTTTTTATACAACTTCTCAGCTTTTGTAAAACAACCTTATATGAGTCCGTGCAGTATTGTTTTTACACAAGTTGAATCTGTCTTACAGTATGCATTAACCTTTAAGGAATAAATGAGAAAAAAAAATCATTTAAATTGATAAATGGAATATTAGTATTCAGAATTGAAAAAGAAGTTCTGGTTGTAAACTAAAATTATTTAACAAAGCAGTTAAATGAATCACAATGATTTGTTGAAAATATTTTAAAGTAAAATTTTTTTCGAACAAACATAAGTTAAAATTAAAAGAATGTTCTCGGTTTATTTCATTTCATTAATATTAATCATTCATTTCATCAATATTACTTATGCTTCAGTTTCTTTATATTATATGAAGTGATAAGAAAAGAATTTCGTTGTATTCTGTTTGTCTGAATTCACATTTTGATGTCTTAAGTTTAAGATAAATTTAACTGAAATTTTTCTTTTTATTTCCTTCGTCTGGTGAAGGTTTTTTCGCTGCATTTGATTTTACCATTTCCTACATTTATTGTGATATTGGCATTACAAAAATTATCATCGATAAAAACCTTTTTTCTTAAGTGAACATATCACTTTAAGACACAATTATTTTCAGCTAATTATATACAATGCTGAATGATTTTCTTCCCTTCTTTCACTTCTTATTTTCTTTCTTATCTCAATAGTTCTTCCGGAAAAATCATCTTCAATGAATTCTTTGAAAAGAAGAAATACTGAACTTAATAAGAAAGCTCAGTATTTCTTCTTTTCATTCCAGTCGAAGAATTTAACTCTGATGGGTCTACATTTACCTTGTTTTTATATCTGTGCGCTAGTTCTGGTCTTGTCATTCTCTGTGCATGTTTCGTTCTTTCAGGTGATTTAATCTTCTTCTTCTCATCATTCTTCATCTTGTTCTTCTTTAATCCATAAGGAATCCAATTTCTTCTTTGTCATCTGTCTTCCATTTTAATTATTCCAGCTTAGCAAATCGTACTTTCCAATTGCTCTTTTTTTGGCATTTTTTCATTATCTTTCTCTATTCGTTAGTCCTTTCTAAAAGATTTTATTTGTATCTCTAAAAGTTCATTTCCTCAGTCATCCCCTTTCTTTCTTTTTTTTCGCTATTTATATCATTCGTTTTTTAGTTTATGATGAATATTTTACTGACAGTAAGCAATACTTAGTGTATACTAGTATATTGTCTTCAGTAGCGCGAGATCTTAATTCACAAAAAAATAGCTAGGGAATTTAGTTTTTCAGTAGATTTCTAATATCAGAAAATGATTCTGAATGATTTTCAATCAAATCAAAGTCTTTTGAACTTTTTTTCTTACTCCTTGGATGAAAAGAAAAGAATTTCATGAAGCTTTTCCAATGAATGCCTTTTCCAATTTTGCAAATGTAAGTGAGGTTACAATGAAAATACCATTGCAGTTATGCATCGCAGTAAGTGTATTTCCAAAAGTGAACTACTTTGAGATTTGTGAATAGTGATTGATAAATACCATCAGAGTTCTTAGGGTATCTACTGTCCATAAAAGTTTTAGCTGAAAAGCACAAAAATTATGACAGTTATCCACGCCACAACTTTGAGGGCCGCCCCACTTCTAAGGAACATCCTCTAAAAACCCGTGAACAGATATCGACTTTTTTGTTATTTATTTGTAGTTAAACCAAAGCCCTAAAAGATCTAAAAAGTTTGTGGCAAAAGCTTCTCATACTCACGTTGTTTTTAGGTTTTGAGGATAGAAAAATCGTCAAAAAGTGAAAATATATCCTTACATAAGCCGCAGGCACATGAGGTAATTTAGCATCTCATTAAGTGTCTAGACACATCGCGAAGAGTCTAATGATAGAGGACACATGCTGTAATTCAATCTTCAAATCAAAAATTACCGTATCTGACCAGAAATATTGAATAATTCACGAAGTGATCAGCAACTGGATTGACAGATGCTGTATTATTCTTCCTGTCACTTTTTTAGATACTTCCTGAAAAGTCACAAGAACTGACTTTTGGACTGTTTGGACTGATGGCGTAACATTAATAATTACCAAAAAAACTATTATGCAAATGCAGTAATAGACATTGACAAAAAAGTAGTCATTGACAAAAAAGTTATTTTAATTTTGTATTTTATAGTATTTTAATAAAAAAGACTATTATTAGATATTAATCTAAGATCTAAAATATCAGAAAAAAGTGTAATACAAATACAATGATGTTAGAAGATCTAAAAATACCAAAAGAATTACCAAGCGAATATAATAAACTACAATGCAAATACAAAAAAAATTACAATCCATAATAATTGATATATTATTCTTCTATAGTATTGTTATTTTAATAAATTACATTAGAAATTCAAAAATTATATTGTATTTCTGAGAAGATATTATCATTTAGTTTATTATTACAGAATTATAATGTGAAATTCATAACACATTGACATTTGAGAATTACTTTTAAATAAATTATTGACTTATTTTTTGTTAGGTGAAAATGCACTAATTTTTGTTAGAAAATAATAGGTGACGGAATTGGAAGCTCTTTCAGTATTAATGTTTGGCCCTGTTGGGTAGAATTTTTATGTAGCTTATATCTGATAAGATATAATTTTATGATTCACGCAGCAGTTTTTAAGAATAATATGACTAGGTTCATTTCATGAAGTTCATTTTAATCTTTGAATTGGAATGAAGATTCAAAAGTGGAAATAGATTCATCGGATTCAGAAGAAGTGCTGTGTGAATCATAAGAATTAGTTACCGAGATAATTAATTGTTCAACTGCAGTTTCAATCAAACCGTCTTTAGTCCAATACTCAGCACATACTTTTTCTACATGATTGACTGCTTTCTTCCAATCTTCTGATGTGATCTCTTTCCCAGCTTCTTCTGTCAGTTTCAGAATATGTGCTAGCTTCAACGTTGAGTTTCAAATCGCAATTTTTTTTTTCAAATTTGCCCAAATCTACTCTATTGTATTAAACTGGCAGTGATAAAGTGGAAGACGAATAACTTTGTGACCTAAAGATGATATCTTTTCATCAACGATGAAATTTTTTCGTTGTGACTTATGCAGTTTGATAAGCTGATAAAGCTCCGCCTTCAGCATGTGACAGTGAAATGGTATGTTGTTTTGCATCAACCAGTCCTACATTTCCTTTTTTCTTGAATTACTGCATGGTGGCTTCTCAATTTGAACCGAATGATATGGAGCATTATCCCTTACAATTGTTGAGTTTGGCGGAATGTTTTTTTTAAAAGATTATTTTCGAACCAGTTCTGGAAAACCTGTGGGTTCGTATCTGTATGATAATCTGCTAAGCCTGAGTCGTCTCTTACCTTAGTGGATGCAATAGTTTTCCTATCGATGGCAGTTCTCCTTTCATATACAAACTGTGAATCGTTCTCCGTATGGCTTCCAGAGCAAAACAATCTGGATCCGTGATCGGAGACATTCTTGGATATTTCTTCCCAGGAGTTTCACCAGGAAACGGAAGTCCAACATCGGCTGCACGCTTTGCTTCTCGTCGAATAGCTTTCACTGATGTTAATCTAATTCCTGTCGCAGCTGATATACGCTCATTAAGTTTCTCAAAAGAAATTAATGCTCGTTTCACTGCTTTCTCCTTTTCGAACTACGAAGTAATGTTAGCAATAAATTTCTTTGTTTGACTTCTAACGGCTTTTCCTGTCCGAGGGTCGACATTTTGAATAGTCTCTTTCGACACACTTAAGTCCTGGAATGATTAAGAGGTCATGAGGAATGTTCAAGTTCATGGTCGACATCTCGCTGGGAGGAATATTTATATAGAGTAAGCCCGGGATAGATGGCCATACGGTAGAGATGGCCAACGCCTATATAATTCTTCCACGATCCTCTGCCGGATAGTCCAGCTTTGCCGGACAGTTGGTAGTTAGTTAGTAACGTGAGTGAGTGTTGCTGCTCCGGAAGACTTTTTATTTCAACTAAAAGTAAGGAATTTCCATGATTTTAGTTTTCAATGTACCTTGAAATTATGTAGTATGTCATAACCTTTCGATGTAAACATATCTTAGGCTGTGAGTAGCGACGGGAACTTTAGTTTTAGAGTTGTTTAGGTCTAACTTCATACCGATACGTAGCTTTTGTTTAAGTTTGCGTTCACCATGATTTATGGCGCGCTATGGCCGTCTCTACCGGCCGATCGGGATAGATTACCATCCCATAAACGTGCTATATATTAAATTTTGACGATATCGTTATTTTTTTACAGATGCCAAATAAGTATATTGGGAAGGCCGGCTCTTCTACAGGAACATGGAAAGAAGAAAATCTTAAAAATGCTATTAATAAAGTAAACTATAATGGTTATTCTGTGAGAAAAGCTTCCATGGAGTTTAATATTCTTAATATTCAAGGAAAACTCTCGAGAGAAAATTAAAGACTGGCTATGATATCAAAATTCCAATGGGTCCTAGTTGTTGTTTGGGTACAGCTAATGAGTTACGACTTATCTGCCACATAAAAACAATGCAGGCCCATGGGTTGCAAGCTTATAAAGTAAACATTCTTTTTTATAAATTAGGCTTAATGTAAATTCAACTAACTGAATAATTGAGGTGATTTCTCATTATTTTCTATATAAAACCAGTATGTTCCAACGAGTTAATAAAAAGGTTAAAAAAATTTATGAATTGTAAAATGCTTTTTGCAAATGAGGTTCTATTTAAGCTCTAATTTAACTGTAATTAATATCTTTACAAAATATTTTTTACGTCAAGAAATTCAATAAAACATTTCTAAAGTGTTAAAAATTTTTTTTTTTAATTTTCTCTTTGATTTTAAAGTGTTTAGTCCGATGGCCATCTATCCCTTACATGTCTGGCCATCTAACCTTGTACTCGGGTAAGATGGCCAAATTTTACATATTTTTTAAGAAATTTTTAACTAGTATGAAATTTGGTATATCTTTGTAAACGAAGTCGAATTTTGTTTTTTATGAATTGAAAAGGCAATTTATGGGAAAGTTTCAGGTTGTTCTTGTGCATTAGGTTGTGAAACTGGCTTTTGAAAAAATCATAGCCATCTATCGCGGGTTTACTATATATATATATATGTGTATTTTATTTATTATATTTTATTTATTAATTTCTTCATCGCATCCTGTGGGAAACATGCACGCTTCCAGGCTTGTAGAGATGGTTTCTGATCAGTTATGAGGCAGAACTTGTTACGGACTGTTGCAATAGTATACGTTGTTGTTTTCTTTGCTTTTAAACTTGTGCTTTTATGCCATGAATAGTTCATGTTGAATAGTTAATAGTTTTCCTTGTGATTAGTCGCTTAACATACAAAGTACAGTAAACCTCGTTAAGTCGTCACTCCGTTTGAGTCGTCGTTTTTCTTTGGTCCCGACAAGGACTCATACATAATAATGTAAAATAACACTCTTTTACCCGTCACCAAATTTAATTCTACTCCGGATAACTCGTCTCCCTCAAAAATGGCCAAAAGCATCTTTCTTCTCCATTTTGCACGTCATCGTGTTGTCTTTTCAACCCCGTCCCTTCACTTTAAGAAAGCCAAGCCTTTACGAGGAATTTTCGACCATGCCTGTCACTTTGGGGGATTTGGATTCTTGGAATCTCGCTGCTAATCATTCAAAGCACACTTCTCGCTGCGACTCTGTCGATTGAAGAAGTTTTTCTTGACCTATCCTGAGTGTGACTTCATTTCATAGTGATTAAGTCCCGCTATAAGGGCTATTTTTTCTCTTGCAATTTCGTGGTTCGATTACGTTTTTAACATGCAAGGGCAACGAAAACTTACCTCGTTATCTTTTAAAGAAAAAAAAAGACTTAAAGTCCACTACGTTTTGAAAAATCAAATGTTTCGAAAACAGCTTTTGCCAAAGCACACGATATTCCCAGGACTATCTTAAACGATATTCTTTCATCGAAAAAAGTAATTGATGAAGCTGATTGCAAAGACAAAAGAAAGAGAATGAGGAAATCGAAGTTTGACGAGATCGAGGAGGTTTTTAGTTCGTTGGCTAAAACATGCCAGAACGCAAAATGTGCCGATTTTTGCCGTGATTCTCAAAGAAAAAGCCATGAAAATTGCTAAGGAGTTTAACATTGAAGATTTCGGCGGCAGCAATGGTTGGCTGGAACGTTTCAAAGACAGACATTGCCTTTCTTTTAAAACGGTTAAAATGTGGTAACTACCAAATTTTTTTTTTTTTTTTCACTCATTCATTTGCATGTATTGATTTCTGAAAATCTTGTTTTTCTCACCGAATCCTATAGCAATTCATGAAATACTGCATTTCTGTGTTTCTTTGTTTTGTTTTTTTCAAAAATGCCCACTACGCCTAAGTCGTCACTCCGCTTAATTCGTCAAAAATATTTGGACCCTTGAGTGACGGCTTAACGAGATTTTACTGTAGATACCAACAAAATTTAAAAAGTTTAAAAAGTTTTCAAATATAGAGGGAGCGGTTTCGCATTTGCGACCAGGCTTTTTCGACTGACAATTACGAAAGAAACGTGTTTTTATAAAAAAACAACAACAATGAAATTAATTTAAAATATTGAATTATTTGAACCAATGAAGTGTTAGATTGGATTTGCTAATGGATAAACGATTACCTCGGATGCTCCGGTGACGTCATGATATCTTTAATTTCTCGGAGTGACTGGATGAAGTTCTGGACTACGCAATATTGACTGCTTGGAATGTGTTGGAGTTAAGAATGGACAGCTGGACCTATGAAGAAATAAACTAAGAAAGAAACGAAAAACGAAAAAACAAAAAAAAAGACTTTTTGTTGGTGATTTTACGTGTGTCAGAAAGTTTATATTGCAAAGGTCAAACACACAATTTCTAAAAACTGACTTTATGAATTAAAAATACACATACGTTTCGGCTTGCCGAAATTACAAGCCTTTTTCAATGCAACTTACAATTAAAGAAACAAACTCCTTTTTATACAGCCTATTAAAGGAAAAAGAACAATCATGGGATTTTTTCCCTTTTTTTGGTAGAACCACGTAATTTTTGGATCTGGTCCAATCAGGACACAAACATTAAAGCACCAATCAGCATATGAACGAAAGTCCCCTCTCTGATGAGAGAAACGAACTAATTTTGTAAATAACATCACAAAGAATACATGTGGTTCAGAACATAAACAATTTAAAGTTACTGTTATACAATCAAATAAAAATTCATTAATGTTTTCTCCTATTCTTTTTTTAATAATATCCAAAAAAAATTTTTTTCCACTTTTCAATTTCATTAATATACAACATCAAGGATTTATTTTTTTTCTCCTTTATGAAATATAATACATCTATTTACTTGATTATTTACTTTAATCCCCATTTCAAATCCATTAGTTGGTTTTTTTTTCCATTTCGAATCCAATCCTCTCTAATAATAGAAACTAATTTTGTGAGTAACAACACAAAAAAATACATGTGGTTCAGAACATAAACAATTTAAAGTTCCTGTTATGCGATCAAGCAAAATTCATGACAGTTTTCTTCCATTCTTTTACTAACCATATCCAATTTTGCACTTTTCAATTTCAATGATATAAAGCATCAAGGGTTTTTTTTTTCTCCTTTATGAAATGCAATACATTTATTTATTTAATTATTTAATTTAGTATTTTCTCATTTCAAATCCAATAAAAATTTTTAGTTTTTTTTTAATTTATCTTTTAATAAATACCTTTAAACAGTTAATATGAAGTTCACTTGAAGTTCATATTAACTGTTATATTACTATATTACTATTATAACTGTCATATTACTATTATACAACATAAAGGAGAGGAAAATTATCCAAATCTGTAACTACATAAATAAACACATTAACTTAATCCCACCCAAAACATTTCATGTAAAATAAGTTGCCAAGACTCACAGGCTCATAACGCTTTCAGTGTTAAAAAGATATGAGATCTCATGTAGAGCCAAGCCCTAAACTCTAAAAACCCTACTATCTTGGTCAAAAAGTATGTCTTGGCATACTCCATATCCTTTATATAACTCCATGGGATTGTCTGTGTGACAGCCACGAAACAGCCAAGCCATATTTTTTGACCAAGATGTAGGGTTTTTAGAGTTAGGGCTTGTAGAGTTAGGCCTCGTAGAGTTAGGGGCTTGGCTCTACATGAGATCTCATATCTTTTTAACACTGAAAGCGTTATGAGCATGTGAGTCTTGGCAACTTATTTTACATGAAATGTTCTGGGTGGGATTTCATTTCTTTTTGTAAGATGAGATCTGATAACTTTTTAACAGTGAAAGTGTTATGAGCATGGGAGTATTCGCAATTTATTTTACATGAAATGTTTTGGGTGGGATATACCTATCAGAAATTGTTATATAATAAAGAACCGGAACCCCCTTTATGAGGGGTTGGAGGGTGGAAGTTACAGATATCTTAGTTTGTTTGTTGTTTGTGTGTTAAACCTAGCCTGCATACCAAATTTTAGCTTTCTAGGACTTCAGGAAGTACCCTAGATGTTTTGTTGATCATGAGTCAGTGAGTCAGTCAGTGAACCATGGACGAAATCGACATATTTTAGATATTAATAAAATCCAAAGTATTAAAGCTAGATAAATGAAACGTAGCGTTTTTCATTAGTCTGCTAACTGCATCTTATCCTGAAAATTTGAGGTCTCTAGTATTATTTAGGCCGACGCATTGAGGGTACGACGTATTTCAGATCTTAATAAAATCCAAAGTATAAAAGCTAGATAAATGAAACTTACCGTATTTCATTAGTATGGTAACTGCATCTTATCCTGAAAATTTAGCGCTCTAGTATTATCCAGGCCGAAGCTATAAGGGTTCGATAATACATAACCAGCCCCCCCCCCCTTTATGAGGGGTTGGAGGGTGAAAGTTATGGATTTCTTAATTTTGTTGTTGTTAGTGTGCTAATCCTAGCCTGCATACCAAATTTCAGCTTTCTAGGACTTCAGGAAGTACCCTAGAGGTTTTGATGATCATGAGTCAGTCAGTCAGTCAGTCAGTGACGGAATCGACGTATTTTAGGTATTAATAAAATCCAAATTATAAAAGCTAAATAAATGAAACTTAGTGTATTTCATTAGTCTGCTAACTGCATCTTATCCTGAAAATGTGAGCTCTCTAGTATTATCCAGGCCGAAGCTATGAGGGTTCGAAAATACGACGAAACGCTTCCAGAAAAGGTACGTAGTGCCCTTCCTGCCTTCGGCTCGTCTTGGCGGGGGCACTGCCGTGCCCCAGATATGCTATCTAACACTATTGACAGAGTAGGAAAACTATTAACATTGAATTTATTTGAAGAGTTGGTCTCTAGGTTTTTTGGGAAACCCATATTGATATATTTCTCAAAAAAAAAAGAGTTAAAGAAAATTAAGATGGCTAATGATCATCTGTTATTATAAGGATAATAATTAATTTGAATTGACTTAGTTCTGTCCTTTTTCTCAATTCAAGTAAAAGAAAACAATCAATCAATCTATTTCTCCAAAGGAGATGAATCCAACAAATCATGCAGTTTCCCAAATGATTCGGTCTTTTTTCTGAAATATAAATAAATCACAAAAAACCTCTTCTTCCTTAATAATATCCTTTTACTCTCAATATTTCGAATCCTTTAGCAGGACCCTTCTTCTTAGAGATTACAGAAAATGTCGAGATAACTAACATTATCTCTAAACATTTAAAACAGAATTCCAATCGAGAACAAACATGGTACAAACTTATGTGAATAACATTCTTACTTTCTTGAACAACAATCTTACTTTCTTTTAACAATAAAGTACTAACTTCATTTAAACTTACGTGAATAACAATCTTACTTTCTTTTCACAATAATCATGAAACAAACCCAAACTTGAAAACAATCGTACTTTCTTTTAACAAACCAAACTTTAAAAAACAATCCCAAACGTAAAACAAACCCAAAAGTTAGAACTTTATTAAATGCATTTAGGAGCAATTTCTTATTTCAAATCTAATTTCTGTTTCAAAATTTTGTTGTTCTTTACAATTTTTTCAAAAAAGCTCAATGAAATTTGACTCATTTTTAGTGCCTTAATTTTGTTGATTCAATTTGTTAGATTAATAAAACCTGATTCCAATAAAAACCTTTCTGCCTCATTTTGGGATATATATATATATATAATATCGATAATAGGATCCGGATTATGTGATGAATTTATTATTAAGGAAGGATATCATTAAGGATATTATTAAGGAAGAAGAGGTTTTTTGTGATTTATTTATATTTCAGAAGGAAGATGAATTTTTAGACTTTCATTATATACATTCGGTCTTTTGTTTCACGGTTGTTTCAATTCTTTTAGATTGATGCAGAATTGGCTCAAAAATATAACAAAAAATATATTATTGACCAGATTTACGATTAATTTTCGGAAAATTGTAGGAATTCTGTACAACACAATGTAAATTAATTACTAAACTTCTGAAATAAAACGCATCCATTTAACCTGTAAGTTATAATGATTTTATCAAGTATGTGAAGATCGTTCCTCTGCAACGCACTAAACATTTCGATCACTACAATATCTAGTGGAATTATTACCTAAAGACATTTTTGACAATAAAAAAAATTATCTTTGTAATTTTATGGGAAAATAGGATCTGTAGAACGGAAAGCTGAGACAAGTGTCTTTTTTTTATTTTATTAATAGCTTTACTAGAAAAATTCCCAATCAATTTCACAACATCGATCTCACTTTGAAAGTTCAAAATAGAAAATAAACTAAAGGAGAAAAACAATAAGAAGAAATGAAAGAAAAACTATAATAATCACAAGAAATCATTAAACACAGGCTGGGGGAGGAAATTCAATTTATATCTAAACAAATAATGTCAGCTAACTTCAGATTTAATAAAAAAGACATGAAAATAACATGATGAAAAAAGGGAAATAATAAATTCTATACGTTTTAATTAAATGGATGAGCCACTACACATTTATTAAAAACATGAAAAAACACCATCAAATACAGTGACTATAGTTTTGCCAGCGGACGCTAGCGTTAACGAGCTGATAACAAACACAAAAAGTGTTCTTGCATTTAAAGGACTGAAGACGGGTCACCTGCGCTAGGAACTCACTGATTATGCAATGGAAAGGTTCTGTTGTATTGAATGATCCATAACAGTGAAGAGTTCTATAAGTGTGTAGGATGGAACTAATATTGTCCTTTTAGATGAAGTCGCCAAGGTTTGGATCGGCTTATTGTTGACTGCGAAATTTAGAGTGCCGTGTAGGCAGGAAAATTCAATGAGCTCCATACTCGATAAATTGTAAGTTGAAGTTCATTGAACTTAGAATTCTGTAGGTATGTTTTAATATTTTATTCTATTTTATTATAGAAAAACGAAAAGACAACAACATGTTACAAAGAAAATATCTTTAGTCCGTTACAATCGAAATGGAATGTCAGTCAAAATGGATAGAAACTAATGTATGGCAATGTAGGGTCTTATTACCATTGCATTCTATAGAAAGAAACTTGAATATAAAGAATAGTTTTCATTTTATGTGTTTCAGATTAGTGTCCTATTCTTCTTCTTCACGTGCCATCTCCATCCAGGAGGTCGGCGACCATTACTTACTTGGTTTTGATTTTATTTTGTTTTGTTCATGTGATTTTTAATTTAATTTTGTTAGCTCACGAATTTGTGCAAAGAATTAGTGTTTTGTGATTGTGACCTTCTAATTATACGTTGTAAAAGATATTAGATTTCAAGAAAATACGGTTTAGTTTCTAAGTCCATCTCAAATAAACTTTAAAGATTAAAAATGTTTGTAGATGTGCTTCAGAAACCTTAAATGTGTTTTGTACATGTGTTTTTCGTATTTATTGAATACTAAAAAACTCTTAAAATCTATTGATTCCACTTCTATGTTCATAGTGAGGCCTTCATTTCGATAGAATCTTTCCGTCCTTTTGTTCAGTAAATTCTTTTTTATCTGAATCTTTTTACCTTTACTAGTTCCTATCAATTCATTTGATTGATCGTAAATGACTGATAGTCCATCTAACCTTGGAAGCTTCTTGCTTAATGAATCCATGTACAAATTTGTATTCTACAGTTTCTGGGTGTCGAAGGACATCTCCATTACAGTGTGAGGGTGTCCCCACATTCCGTCCAGTGATTAGAACATTTCGGTTGAAGGCTTCGAATTTAACAAGATGGGCAGCGATTAGATTTTGTAAGAGCTGCCATTAAACTCTTGCGAGCAGCCATTAGGAGCAGCCAATTATTTGAACTGATTGCGATTCTACAAAAGGAGCAGCTCTATCCAGCGAAGAAGAAGATTATCGAATGAATTCAGTTTTATTCTTGTGAATTACAATTATTCGACTCTGAAGCTATTTTAAATTTAAATTCTTAAAACCAATCTCCTAATTTGATTTTTGAACAGAAAAAAGAACTTAAAGCCCATTTCCTTAAAATATTACATATTTTTATATAATTTTTATTTTTCTTATGTTTTGAATTTCTGAAAAAAAGGAATGAATTTAAGAGTATTGAAAGGGTTTAAATAGGAACTAATTGTAGATATTCAAAATTCGCTCTACAAACTTTAAAGGTAGGCCAAGAGTTTAAAAAGAAACCGTATTTCTAGTGGAACGTGTGTCTGTAAACGCCACGAATGTGATAGAAGATACACTAAGGATCAGAAATAAATGACAACAAGTTAGGTAGACAACATGTTTATTAGCCCTATGTTTACAATATGACAGTAAGATTTACACTTGCAGGTTCACAGAAGGTGCTTAAAGTTCCTTAAACCAACAGTAATACATGGCTCACAATGTCGATGAATGGATCGCCGAATATGTGCAAAAATGCGAGACCTATCGCCGACACGTCCAGCTGCCACAGCCTATACATAGGCTTTAAATAGCCTAGGTGCATATCTGTCCTTTCAGCAGTAGTGAAGCGAAACATCCTACGAGTAGACAGTCAACGTCTCAAATGACGATGGCTCACACTGCCAACTGATGTGCTGCCAAACAGCACCCTCTAACTCATTCTTTACAATTGAAACCAAACTGCACAGAGCTCACTTCCAACATCTTTTTCTGTGAATAAAAGTGAGCATTAAATGATATTTTTCGTTTTCATTTACTTGCCGGATAAGTGGCTCTCTGCACTGCAACCACAACTGATTAAAGGCAGCACAGATCATCTGAAGAGGCTTTGTTGCTCACCCTGTATTAAAATTATAGATATTAGCGTGTTTCCGAACTTTTATTAGAGAAGAATATGATATATTATTTTCTACCTATCAGTAAATTTTTATATCAACTGAGAAAGTTTCGGAGTGATCTAACATTTTCAATTTCTTCCTGATCGTCATCAGGACATCTGTTTGTTGTAGTCCGTACGAATAACGGTCCTTCTGCTAGTGTATATATATATACCAGGTGATTCTAATTAAACTGAACATACTATGAGCGTCCTGTAAGGCTGTAAAGAACATATGGCAATAACATTTGCATATCATATTCGCGAGGATTACGTGACTATCTGGAGTGGATTCACAAGAAATTTTATTCTCGGTTCCGTTTTTTCGAAGAAATTACACCTCAAGGAGCAGTAAGGTGAACCGTTTCGATTTCATATTGCATTGAACTTCTTGCTCAGCATCTGATTCCTGCCTTGCTAGAACGAAATTGTTCAGAGACCACTGTTTTGATGCAAGATGGAGCAACATTGCTTACTGGGCAACAAATGAAAGAACTGCTTTGTGCGACCCTCATGAATGAGTGCATAATCTTCAGAGGTTTTCGAGATGCTTGGTCTGCATGGACTCCGGACTTAAATCCACGTGAGTTCTGGCTGTAGGGATATCTGAAACATCGCTTCTATCAAGACACGTACGGTCTCTGCCTGATCAAAAGTCAGGCATACAGCGGCATGATGGTGACATTCCACCGGAGATGCAGCCTTTGATAATGCTGTGTTAGGCATGATGAACATAACTGCTTAGCTGAAGCACATGTTGAAGAACTTCTGTAATAATTGTTTATAAATAAACTTTACGTATGTTTTTCGCCCTTAAAGTGCAGAAAGTGGCGAAAAGTTGAGCTAGTTTTTTTTTAAACGATATATACTACATAAAAAGGAAACGTGAGGAAAAGAACAAATGGCTGTCAGAAAACACCATCAAAATTGCTGAACAAAGGAGAGCGGCCAAGTCTGCAGGGGATCAAAAGAAAGTTGGGATGCTGAATGCAGAGTTCCGAAGAGCAGCAAGAAAAGACAAAGAGGCTTACTGGAATCAGCGTTGCCAAAAACTGGAAGAGGATTGGCAGAAAGGGAACACTAGAGATCTCTTTGCGCATGTCAGGAAAATTCGAACTCCCTTTGCTGCCCAAAAGGGAATGATAAGAGACAAAAATGAAATATGTTTGTTTGACCAGAAGAGTATTAAAAGTAGATGGCTGGAGTACACAAAAGACCTATATTCTAGTACTAGCAAGGTAGAGCCACCTAGCAATGATCTGGTAGAAAATGAACCACCCATCTTGGTTGAGGAAGTTATATGGGCACTGCAGCACTTACCAAGCAATAAGGCTCCTGGCGCTGACTGTATTCCAGCTGAACTGTTGAGATCTGTTCCACCTAAGGTTATCCAGGAAATTTACCAGAAAATCTGGGAAACTAGGAGGTGGCCTGAAGAGTGGAAAAAATCAATATTCATCCCATTATCAAAGAAAGGAGATTCAAAAGACTGCAGAAATTATCGCACAATAGCCTTGATTCCTCATATAAGCAAAATCTTGCTAAAAATTATCCAACAACGTCTTCGACCGTTCATAGAAGCAGAGCTGCCAGATTCTCAAGCTGGCTTCCGGCGTGGTCGTGGTATTCGCGACCATATTTCAAATCTTCGATGGATAATGGAAAAATGTTATAAGTATCAGAAAAACATTTACATTTGTTTTATTGACTATCTAAAGGCGTTCGACTGCGTTGAACATAACCAACTATGGAAGGCATTGCAAGAACTAAACATTCCTGTGCATCTAATAGAGATGATAAGATCTCTACATACTAATCAAAAAGCTACTGTTAGAACACAACATGGAGACACTGAGTGGTTTGATATTGATAGAGGTGTGCGACACGGTTGCATTTTATCCCCGTTCCTCTTTAATCTGTACTCTGAAATGGTAATGAGGAAAGCAGACTTAGAAGAATCAGAGATCGGTGTGAGGATTGGTGATAGAGTTATCAACAACTTTAGATTTGCAGATGATACAACTTTGTTATCAGAAACTGAGGAAGGGTTGAGACAACTTGTAGGAAAGATCAAGAGAGAAAGTGAAAAGATGGGTCTCCTTCTTAATATCAAAAAGACAAAGATCATGACGACTGCTGAAACAAAGGATAATAAAATAACCATCGATGGAGAACAATTTGAATGCGTGAAAGATTTTTGTTTCCTTGGATCCAAGATTGACCAGAGTCAAGGCTGCTGTCCTGAAATTAAGCGTCGAATCGCATTGGGCCACAGAGCAATTTTGAGCATGAACACAGTGTGGTAAGGACATCGGTCTTTCGACTAAACGCAGACTAGTCAAAGCCATAGTGTTTCCTATTGCATTGTATGGATGCGAAAGTTGGACAATGAAGAAAGCTGATTGGAGGAGAATAGATGGGTTCGAACTGTGGTGTTGGAGATGACTCTTACGAATTCCATGGACAGAAAAGGTCACAAACAGGGAGGTTTTGAAACGCATCAAACCTGACATTTCACTTGGCGGGAAGATTACAAGAATGCAGCTCAAATATTTTGGACGTGTCACGATCTGATTCACTTGAGAATGCAATAATGTTGGGAATGATGAGTGGGAAAAGAAGGCGTGGCCGACCGAGGATCACCTGGATAGACACTATTAAAACAATCACAGGCCTAAGTTTAGAGCAGTTAAGAAGGAAGGCACAATATCGGAAAGAGTGGCGAGAGATGACCCATAGAATCGCCAAGAGTCGGATACGGCTAAATGGCTAAAAACAACAACAACTACATAAACGTGCCTGGCGGTTTTGCTTTTATTGCAAATTAAAAAAAAAATACAACAAATTCTTTATAATAATTTCTTCAAGTTATGGCACGTACAACTTTGAGGTGTATCAATATAGATTATCATGTTAGACATCGACAGAATTTAGTGTTTGTGGGTAGTGAGAGTTAATTGTGTAGCTTCTAATATTTTCAATGAGGGATGTTTTTTGCCAAATTTGGACGACAAAAATTTCCTTAGAAATTTCTTGCGATGGATGCATTTGTCGAAATTTTGAAATATAGAAGATATAATCTTGTCTTTTGCGTATTTCTTGTTAAGTTTTTAGATGGATACATGTTCAAAAGAAATCGGGAAAGAGAAACTAGTAGATTTAAGATCTTGATTTTCCTTTTGAGAGTTATCCAAAAAATTACTGTCCCTTACAAGACTAGAATAAGAAAACTAGATCTGAATTTGAGTTAGGCTTTCAATTTGTAGAAAGTAATAAAAACTGAAGCAAACAAACCTTCCTTTCAATATCAAATCAAATCATATATTATAAAGCGAGCAATCCTTGAAAATAAAGATTTTGATGGAATGACGTGATCTACAGTTCTTGGGTGCGAGAAAGCGATTTAGCTAGATCTCGACTTCGGGAAAACTCATTTAGTGGGGAAATGACTGACCTTGGACCTGGGTGCCAGGTTATTGTCTTACTTTATTTTCGTTTTATTTTATTCTTTATAAAGTCGTGCTGTGCGCTTTTTTCGTGTAATAAAAGGTTATTTTTGTTCACTGTAATAAATAATAATTTTCCTTTCAATGTATCGTGTAATAACTGCGGAGCTGTCCATTTCCCCGGAAGAAGATTAAAAAACCAGGTGATTGTCGACAGTGTTTTTACTTTATTTTCGTTTTATTTTACCTCTACCAGCTACTTTCTTTGTAAAGAGAGATGCAAAAAAAAATTGAGAATTAAGATCTTCAAATCTTCATAATTAAAATCAAAGTCTTAGAGCTAAATTCATTTTTTTCCCTCCATAAGAGGATTTCGATATTGAAATAATTTAAATTGGAAAATTATTATCAGAAATTCATTTTTAATTTCCGAAAAAATATTGAAATCTTTTGGAAATAAACGATTTTTCAACATAAAAATGAATATTTCCAACACATTAATTAAAATGAGAACAGAAGTTTACTTAATTTATTTACCTATCAGAACTTCACTAAGGCTTTGGAAAGTCAATACTATAGAATTATAATTTATGAAATGTAGGACATTGGAATTACTGACAATTTTCATGAGCTACTAAGAATTACTTAAATAAAAAAAAAAAAATGCTAGAGCTTTTCATAACACATGAAGAATTAAACAATATCAAATCAAGAAAAGTTAAGTGAAATTTATTGCTTATTACTTAAGCAATATCAATTCGGGAGTATGTGAAAGAGTCCAATTTAGAATTATTACTGTTTCTAAATTACCTGTTTTTTTTTTCTATTATTGTAAATGATTTATATAAATATGTTATTATCTCTTTTGAAAACATGAAAGGCAACATTTTTGTCATTGTGATGATTTATTATCGAAACTACTGAAATAGAAATTTAAAAAAAAATTAAAATAAATACAAAATATAAATCCTGATCTAATTTGAGAAAATTCATTATCGTGCTTTAGGAAAAACAAAACAAAAATTGAAATTGCGAACATTTAGAAAAATAAAAGTTTACAAATATTTTGGATTTCCCATTAATCCTCACAATAAATAACAGATATAAAATGGATGGATTATTACAATATAATTTATTTGAAATATACATATACAGTAAAACCTCGTTATTACACTCGTCAAGGGACCACGACCTACAAGCGTAATAAGCGGGATAGCGCTATAGATGGGAAATATTTTATGAGATGGGGAAACATTTAGACACCATTTTACAAGAAACACACTTGATTCTGCAATAGATATAGTGCAAATATGAGCTTATTTCCTATTGAAAAAAATCTTTGATTGTGGTTTGCCGTGTGTGTATGCTACTGTTATGGATTATGACATTTTCAATGGGTTCAAGTAACTATTAACATCAATTGATACACCACTAGGTGCAACACTAATATATTTTCGGAGCAGATTTAGTGCACTGCCCGCTATTTCACGCGCCTTTTTTTGAATGATTGGGCCACTTAATGGCACTGATGCATCACGGGACTGATGAATCCATTCAATTAGAATTTCCTCGGCATCTTCATATTTTCTACACTTTTTTACGTTTGCAACCACCCTTCGCTGCATTGGTAATTCCATTCTTATTTTTTATTATTGTTCTCAGACTGGATGACGGAATTCCTAGAGATTCTGCGAAATCCTTCTAACTTAGTGTAGAATTATCGTCGTACTTACGGAGAATTTGCAATTTTTCAGTTATTGAAAGGGGTTTCCGCTTCGACATTTTCCACTAACTTACTATCACAGACCCGCACTTCAGAGAGTTCAAAGGTTCCCTCCTATCAGGGAAAGAAAAGAATCTTTACTGTGTTACATTTCTTTTCGAAACAAAATTTCCGATATAAAAAAAGCGCTACAAGCGGGATTTGAAGCGTTATAAGAGGGTGAAAGTATACAGAGTTACATAGAAAAACCCAGGGACCTTAGGAAAGGAGCGTAAAGATCGGGATAGTGCTGTAAGCGGGAGCGTAATAACGGGGTTTCACTGTACTTAAAGCTACACATTTATTTATATACGGTATGTAAATTATGGTTTTGTATTTATGTATTTCAACATTTGAAGAAGAACTTTCATTAAAATACAATTAAGGGATTTTTTATTATTATATTTAAAAGCGTCTTTAATATTTACATTTTTTTTCCAAGTAGACATGAAAAATTCCTAGGCTTAATGTCATCATTTGGAAATGAATAGAAGAGAAACGACCCGAAGGAGAGTCTATTGTACAGGTGGGAAGTGAACAGGTGTTCATCCAGTTCTAAGGATGATTCACTCAGAATCAAAGTGTAATTGACTAATGGAAAGTTGCTTTTTAGAAAGAGACTAGTAAAGAAGTTATTTGTTATTATGAAAAGAAACAAGGTTCTGCTTATTTAGAGTTTTTTACTACTATTATCTTCGCAAACGTACTTTGTCCAGTGATCATTATGTAATTTCCAAATTATTGAATCAGAAATGTTATTGATTTTAAAATTAAATTAAATTAATTTTTTCTTTAAATGTTATTGATGTGTTTTGACATCAATATTATTATTCAAATCTTAACTATTAATTTTATAATTAGTAATTATTCTTAATTATTAGTCAACTATCATAAAAAAGGGGCTTTTAGTAGAAAATAAGAATTTAATATATATTAAAATAAATTCTCTTTTTTTTTTAAGAAACGTTAATCTTTGTCGAAATTCTTCTGTTGTAACTGACTACAGTAATTTTCTTAATAATTAATTTTATATTAATTACTATTTTTTTTAATAAAATGAACTAAGAGGTTTAAGAGAAAATAAATGGAGTTAAATAGGATACATTTTAGAATACCTGAGTAATATATACCTGAGTCAGATAAAGAGTTCTTATCAACTCTGTTATGAGGTCGATTAAAGAAGCAATTTTATACGAATACAGGACTTCATCTTTCCACTCTTTAAACTGCATTTTGTAATACACTTTCAGTTTTAACAATTCCTCGTTTCGGATGGTAGCAAAAATTTGTGACCTCAATCATTGTGACCTCAATCTCTAACGAAAAGCCTAAATCTTTTCGCTGGACCTGGTCGCCATGGCAACAGTGAAGCTTAAGCAGGAGGCATCGAGCTGATTGCTGTGGATATCTTTCTGGCAAGGAGGAACCAACGCAAACTTTTCCTAAAGGCACACAGGTTTTTGGAAGAATGTTTCAAAAGGAATTAATTTTCGTTGGAATAGAACCAGTATATTGCAACAGAAACTGCTTTAAACACGGCCACGCAGGAATGGAAGCACGATAATACTTGTCAGGAAATAATAAACCCTAACTCACAGCTTCGCTTAGCAAGTATTTAACATAGGACAATGCTATAATGCCGTGGAATAAAATAGAAGAGATCGATGTTAAATGTAACCCTAAAACTAGCATAATTATGCTTGGAAACGAACAGATCATTGATAGAATCAGGTGGGCGCAAACTTAGGTAAATTACATTCTAATTAGGAGCTACAACAGGAAAGTTCTAGAGGCTGAAACCATACCCTTTCTTCACATTATTATTCCTTACGTCATATGTTGACTTGATGTCACTGTTGTTCCCTATTGGTTAAAATCTTTATGTTTATATTATCTGATATTTTGAATTCTGTATGTGGATATATCGGATCCTTTGACTTGTACTGTGCGTTTATGAAAGGCAGAGATATCATTGTCGGACGAATTTACTCCGCAGAGGGATGATACGCTGATTTGGGTACTTTCCTAAGAAATTCTTTTGGACATTTTCGCTTTTAAGAAAAAAATAACGAGAAGCATTTTTGCAATAGTATTTATTCTTTCCATAATTCTTTCCCGAAAAGCGCAAATCGAACGCGGCTACTAGTAAACTAACACTGATAAAAAGTAAACATCCATCTTCCTCGCCCCTATTTGGAAGAAATCGAAGGAGACCTGACGCATGCGCAAAAGTGTTGAAGGCTCTCGTAAACAAAACCGAACAGTAAAGGCATTGATTATGGAGTCTACTTTATTTACTTTTCTGTGTTTTGAAATCCGATCGTAAGAATTTAATAATTAAAAAGAAGTAAGAAGTTAAGTGGTAGTGATACAAAACCACCCTTATGTTGTGATTCGTTGATGTGCCAAAGCGGTGGATTTACCAGTGAAGAGAACACTTAATCTATTTCTTGAACAGGCGAGCAGTGAAACTGTGTGTCTCTTATAATCCTTTCTGCTTTGCCGAGCAGAGCCACCCAGGACCACAGCGCCGTTTCAGCACCTTGGGAATTTTGTCTGCAGTGAAAGTTCGAAGCCATCATCACGAAAAGTGAAATTGCTACTTGGTTTTCGAAGATTCTTGTGAAAAATAACAATTTGTGCTAAGTGACATGAGTGTCGTGTTTATGATGAAAGGTTCATAAAAATTTGTTGAGCGTTATGATTTAATATTTTGTGCTACGAAAAATGGGATCCCAAAACTTCTCTATACTGAGAAATTACTAACTGTAAGTAATGTTTCTTTTTATTGAAGGCCAGCGACGAACGTTCATCTTTTTTAATTTAAGCCTTTGCCTTCATCTGGACAATGTAGTGAGAAAGTAACCAGGAAAGTGAAAAAACTCTGCCTTGAACTGATTTTTGGCGATGTATGTGTGGAACTTTTAGTTTTAACTATGTGTTTTCATGTTAATTAACTATTTTTTTTAATTCTTTTATCTATGTTTCTCTTTACGTCTTGGCTCCATTAAATTCGTGTTTTATTTTTTTCATTAAACCTTCTTTTTAGTGTTTCTTTGTATTTATCATCTCTTAGTTTATTTTTTGTTTGTTTTTGTTCTCAAAAACGAGCTGCTAGCAGGTCTCCTTTGGATATTTTGTTTTATATACCTGTGTTCACGGGGAATTCTAACTGCAAAAATGCATCACACTGAATGGTAGTCTTCTGACCAGACAGGTGTCATTTCATTTACAATTCAAGCTTACAGGTTGTTTTCTTTGTCTCAGTTCTCTCTTGTGCGCTTTACACTAGATGTACTGAAAACTATTTACCGTATTCTGTGTACAGATCATTATTGCTGTTTATTCTTTTTACAATTAATAAGGATTAATGTTCTTTCAATAATAATCTATGGTGACGCTGCTTTGGTTTTTGTTCTATTGAAAACACTCGTATTAGAGGATTGCTCAGATCTCTTGTAATTATTTTCGACTTCACTGACATTGATACTCCTGAGACTTTTAATAAGTAAAGCCCGGAAAAAATAATCCCTCCGGTAATCGACAAACAATTGGCATTTTAAGAAGCTGTTCAAGTTATATTTCTAATAATTCGTATTGATTCCCAGGAGATTAGTTCTCTTTGAGATCAAATGAAAAATGATTTTTTTTGTCTTCTTCTTTTCCTTTATTGTCTCCTTACAATAATTTTAATGCTTTTGATTTCAAAAGAAAATAATTGCAAATTAAGAAAGATTTAACGTAAATAGAGGGAAGAAAAAGAAAAAGAACTAACATCTAAAAGGAACTAACATCTGTTTTTGGAGAAGGAAAAAAATAGATGAGTTTCCATGTTTGTTTATTTTTTCGAAAAAAATGGCTATTGTCTTCTGTTGTCCAACACACGAAATTAATTGTTTACGTACAAAAGTGTTAAATATGACGAAGATTATTTTGTAGTGCTTAATTTTACTAGGGTGGGAATTAGCTATAAGATTAGCTTGTGCATTTTGTTTTGCTACCATTGCTTAAGAAGCTGCACCATAATTTTATTTCATAAATCTACTAATTCTTTTATCCAGAAATCGTGAAGACAGGTGAAACGTGAACTGGCTGTTTTCCTGAATTCAGTAAAATATCTGAAATAGACGCAATAGTTGAAAGCAGATCACAACTGCAATTCCCATAGTAGTTTGTTTTCGTTTTTTTGTTTTTTTTTTTTTTTTTTTTTGAGGGGGGGGCAGGCAATTTTTAAACCATAAGGGCTAAATATTACAAGCTCATGAAATGGTACAAAAAATGTAATTAATTATTACGCTAATAGCAAACTTATGTGTTAATAAACATTAGAATTCAGGTACGAATAAACACATACACACTTAAGTAAAACATAAAACATACTTATAAGTAAAACATATTCGTACCTTATCCTAATAATTATACCGCTATTTTGTATTTTTTACACTAATTTTAAAATTGACTTAAACTAGTGGCTTATAAATGAAGATGAACTTGGATAATAACGTAAACACGTGCTTCAAGGTCAAACGAACACTTTTGGTGAATGAACACGTGGTTGGCGTCGTCTGCTGGTTAAAAAGTTTTAATTGGAAACTGGCTTCTTATGTTTAGTAACTCCTGTCTTATAGTTGTTAAAAAAAAGTTAAAGTATACCACTTACAGGCCTACAAAGGCCTATGGGGTGGCTGGAGGGTAGGCTCCAGCATTCACGACCTAACGGGATGAATTGAGGTCGGGGGGTCAGCCCGACGCCCGCCCGCCTTTAACTCCCGGGAAAGAAATCCGGTACCCATTCTGGAGAGGGCTGGGTAGACCCTAGGACCCGTTTGGAGGAGAAAGGAGCGTGGAAAAATTCCCGCACTCCGCCGAGTCTTATAGTTGTACTTATTTCTGAAATAAAGGTTTCAGACGATGTTACTCCTTTTTTGAACATCACTGCGTCATAAATATTATAAAATCTGAGTTCTGACGTTTTTACTACTAATAAGCTACTTTTCTTTAAGATCATCACTGAATCATGATCATGATGATTCTTAGTATAATTTTGAAAGTAAATTGTATAATTAATCTTTAATGAAAACCAAATCCAGATTAATGTTCGTTGAAAAAGTTCTAAAAATACGTACGTGATTTATTAATATATATATAAAATAATCCTACATTAGTTATTCAATAGTTCTTTATTCCAATAATTTAGTAACCTGTATCTTTCACTTTTCGAAATCCATACGTTGATCTTCGGGGCCCAGTACCCTACTTTCGTACATTTAGGATTACTAGAGTTGGTTCATTATATTTTTGAAGACACGTGATCTCAATTAACCAATCATTATCATTTCCTTTCTTAACTAGAGTTAGGCTAATGCTTGGTCGCGTCTGGAATGTCGTTGTAAGTTACTTACGGTGTACCAAATTCGTCATCGCGCTACAATATTTAATTTTTCATATTTTTGTTGGTTTTTCAATATTAATAATGTTTTTCCTTTTTTTATTTTCGATTTCATAAAAAAATTATTTAGACATGTCCAATTCTATTTTTAATTCATATTAGTCTTTGATTTTGTATGTCTACTTTTTTAAAAAAAGTTTTATTATAATTTTGTTTGTATTTATCAATAGATCATCAAATGTGGCAGTTCTTTCAGCATCTTTGTTTGGCCGAGAAAAGGGCCTTTTTTAAAAAAATTATAAAATAACTTTAACCAACTGTGGCACGTATAGTTGACAGATCGAAGTCCTTCATTTCTGTTATCGATGCCGGCTGCTCTCTTTTCTTGCTCAGCGTTTCAAACAATGGGCTAGGCTTAGTGGTAAGTGAGGCTTCGTTTCCTTAACAATATTGAACACTGTATGAGATCACGTTGCTTTACGACAGAGATCCTTTTTGGTCAAACGACTTGAAATAACAAAAAAACCTTCCAAATGATTCCTCTCGATTGACAATGATGTGTGTTCAGCAACCGCCATGTTCCGAGCCACGGTCAAAACGAAGTTTGCGGAGTCACTACTGCTCATTCGTTTAACATATATGGAATTCCTAAAATTTCTGTTATCTTGTAATTTCTTCTTCAAATAGTTCATATCGAATATTGTAACATTTTATGATATCATTTTCTTCTCTCCGCAAATCATTCTATCTAACTTTTCTCATCCACAACAACAAAATCATACTTCCAACTAAAAAATTTGATAACAATATCTTATGACATCATCTCACGTTCTGTTTATCTACAGTCATAAATTTAACGAAATTGAAAAGAAAAAGAAAATTTACTATTTAGCCAAAATTAATACTTACCTGTTATTCATATTCATTCCGTGTGATCCCGAAAAACAAAAATAAATCGGAAATTATTGTTGTCTTCAAACTTTGCAATAAGATATATATTTGGTAAGCCTAATTATCTTTTTTAATATTTAATGTTAGATTTTATTTCCAATTTAATTTTAATAATCACTGTTTTGTTTTTACATGTAGGTGAGTGGTAACATCACCAATACTGGGCACAGTGTTATCCTCCGTGTGGATCCTTATGTTCGTCATCAGGTGAATATCACGGGAGGTCCTTTGTCTTATAAATATCAGTTTCAGGAACTTCACATCCACTACGGGACAAAAGACGAGATCGGAGCCGAACACACCCTCAATGGAAATTATTTCCCTGCTGAGGTAAACGGTTTTGTGACTTTCATTGAAATAACTTTGACTGTTTTGATTTTACGTCAATTTACAGATTTCGTCGAAGCAAATAGTTAGGGCATTTTTACGTTTTTTCAAATATACAGAAAACAAGAAGGTTTTTTTTTTTTTTTAATTTCTTTAAGAAGGTTTTAGTTGAAACCAAGTTATCACAGTATTTCAAAGGTAATTGTAATATCCTAAGGGAAATATTAAAACATCTTCAAAAAATAAAATTAAAAATAAAAATAAATATAACGGTATTATCTCTTAATGTTTTGTTAAGAATTTTGAATAACTAAAGTTATTTAAAAGAAAGATGCTCATTCCAATAATATCAGGTTTTCATTTTATTAATTAACTATCAGAATTAACTTTATTGTTCCGCAATCTTCCAATGTTTTAATTTTTTTAAGTTTAAGTAACAGATGAATAAAAAGAGTATGTTTTAGTCATTTCAAAAGCTTATGTGATATCAAAAATCTGAGAAATGGAAATTTTATTTTCATTTGAGGATCGGTCTCCAGGATGTAGTGAAACGGTCGAATTTAGATCTATTTCGTAGTTAAATTTGAAGAACCCACAAGAGGGAAGTTTAAAAGTTAGATCTCGCTTTGCCTTTGAAGCTTGTAAAGGATTTGATGATCCTCCTGTTCATTTTGGAAACCAGGCTAATAGTAGGTTAACACCACAAAAACACTTCCGACAGTGAAACCATTGCAGCCAACCTCTACTATTGAGGTTTGTTTAAGAATAAAGATTTACATAATTGCTAACAATCATTAATAAAATTAACAAATGTAATGAAGGAAAAAACTGGTTGTTGAAAGTAAAAAAAAGGAACACTCGTATTTAGTTTGCTAGTTGTAATTTTTTTTTGTAATTACTAAGAAATACTATTGATAATACAAAGTTTTGTTACAGCTAACCAATAAGATAGTAAACTATCATTTACAGATAAGCAAAAGTGATAATAATATCTTACATAGCAATATCAAAAAAAAAAATTGGTCCTTTTCAAATGATGATGACGCTGTAGGAGCGGTGATGGTAACGTTACCGAAAAAAACAAACGCATCTTTGATTGTTGATTTGTAAATTGACGAACTATTGTTATAGTAGGTGTGCCAGAACAAACTTCTGATGAAGATATTATCAAATAACGATTCGATAGCAATAATGTTGTTGAGATGTAGATTCCGTTGACGACATTGCTTCCAAAGAAGTTGGCGAAAGGATAACAACTGCTCTTCCACTGACTAAGAAGTACAATTTCTGTAATCTTTTCTGAAAATTAAAATTCTTAAGGTTCATAAATAACTCTTAAAATATCCTTACTGATTACAAAGAAATTGTTTAGAAATGATACAGGGTAGAAACAAAAAGATGCGATTATCTCCTATTATGTGTGCTAGCCTTGAAAGATCGAAATATTCTATCAACAGTTACCAGCAGAATCAATTACATTGAAATACTCTCCCTCGAAAATTTAAATTACATCATAGTTAAACTATTTTTTACAAGAAAATCTGGTATTTATTCCTATCTTTCAAAACCATTTGAGCCAACTAAAAGTAACAGACTGATACAAAGCGAGCCGTTGTAATTTTTCTAACAAGCATACAAAGAAACAATAATTTTATTTTAATTAGAACTAGCAAACCTGTCAAGTAAAATTTTCAGGGATCACGTGACCTTGTATTCTGAGGTCATTTTCTCAGTCACGTGATCTTTAATCGCGACCTCAATGAGGGGAATAACTTTTTGTTTACATTTTGTCATCTAAAATAATCGTTTTAGAAGTAGACGTTTGTGTCTTATAGTTCGGAGGAGTAGCAGACAGAAAAAAAAAGCAAAATTTTCTTTTATATACTGGGTGGCCACAATTAAACAGGAGTGTTTGGAAAGCGATAGGCACAAAACTGTTGGGCCAAAAACGGCCAAACTCGTTGTATATGCTACTCAGATAATGGGAGTATGATTTCCAACTTTAGTTCCACCACCAGACATGAAACTGGTGCTTATGGTGAGCTAATCAAACATAGGAAAGAAAACAGAAGTGTACAGTGACAGTAGGACTTATTGTAAGTAAGTAATACATACGGTTCAATAAGTTGTTCTTGCTCGTTATCTGCATGCTATGGATTGTAGATTCTACTGCGGACCGCAGCAAATCGCCAGAGATTTGTTTCACTTGAAGCAGTATTCGGTCCTTCAATATAGTCAAACTATCAACGTGTCCTTGGTAAACCAGTGCTTTCACGTAATCCCACAACCAAAAATCACACGGTTGAGTTCAGGCGAACGTGCGGGCCACGTCGTCGGGAATGCTCGACTAATTATGTGGTTGTCGGTGAAATGTTGCCATAGGACTTGCTGTTCTGTCAATCCACTCCATCCTGCATGAAGGTGTGAAGACATCCACGCTGTTGAAGTTCTGGAATAACGAAGTTTCGCAGCACCTGTTGATATCGCACAGAACATGTTTCACTGGTCCTGTTGGTTGCAGTTCTTCGAGAAAGTATGACCAACTATGAAGTGTAACGCCTAATGTTTGTTAAATAATTTCTCTCTTTCCTATCCTCTATTTTCATCATTTTATATATATATATATATAAGGAATCTTTAGTAATATTTTCTTATTTCTTTATTTCCCCGAACTTTGTCTAAATGCTTCTTTGTCTTCCCGAAACAGTTGTTTTCCCAGTTGTCTTAGTGCTCCCTCGAGCTCACCATCCCTTTATGGCGCCCGTCTTGCCTCTCCTCCATTTTGCTTTATTACCTTCAATTTCGCCTTTCTCTAAGTTTATTGCTTCCTTCTGTCCCTTTGTACTCTTCCATCTTTCGGTCTCTATACAGATGCTTTGTAGACGGGTGACGTCACTCCGGGAGGAAAGTGTTTTTAGAATAACGGTGATGTAATACAATGCGGAGTTGGCTTTAGTGTGGGCAAGGAGCATCTCGGAAGGGGAGGCGCTGCCTCTTCGAATTCCCTCTGCTAAAGAAAGGAAGGCCGACTCCGTGCTTATCAAACGCGCTTGTCTCATCCCTTTGAAGATACAGGTTAAGATCCGGTACAAAGCTGGCCTCAGTAAATCTCGGAGATCTTGTTGCGTCTTTAAAGCATTCTTCAAATCTCCGGGCCTGCGTAGCGAAAGCGTCTTCCTTACGAAAGTGCGTCTCCTGCTTAGCGAAAAGTGCATCTCAACGAATCGAAACCGGCGATCCCAACGAAGGAATCTGTGCCCAATCGGCACAGCGATAGCTAGCAATCCCGAAGACTCTCATTGCGTCTGAAGAGCGTTCTTCCAATCCTCGGGTTTGCAGAAGTGCGTCACCGGAAGAAGCCACTGCAAAGGTAAAACCGACGATTTCACCTGCGCCCGGTAGAATTGCTTTCCGAATAACAAGACTGAACTCATGTGAACTATTTTAGCGCGTGTGAACGCCACTATGCAAAATGACACTAATTTTGAATATTTATGTGTGTAATTTTATATTTATCTTGTTTACTTCGCCTAAAAACCCCCGGGGGTGTATATGCCTATGTATCTTCATTTATTACCCGATCCTCATAATATTCACCTCCATTTAAATATATAT
>JAFIDM010004315.1:1012698-1040813 GCA_023159025.1 Thereuonema tuberculata | reverse complement strand
ATCAAAAAAACTAATCACTGTTTAAACAGTGATTAGTTTTTTTGATATTGGTGTTTCAAATCACATATCACTGTCTGGCTTATATATATATCACTCTTTATTAAAACTCTCTTATATTCTAAGCTTGTTATCTGTGATATTCACTTGCTATTATCCATTTCAATTCACCTAATACCCTGGCATCAGCTTTTTGAGGGAGAACCCCGCGTTAAGTGGTGGACGTCCTAAAGCAAAATCTCGTTGGACACTCTTCTCGGATAACTAGACTGCGTGGAGCCGCCGTGAATCCCCCCCCCCCCCCGGCCGCTTTGTTTACAAAACATTAGCCAATACCACTGGCTTCACAATTAAACACCGATTCTACTGTCTAAATATTTTCCATATTTCTCAATTGATTAATGAAGTAAACCGGGCACAGCACCCCAGTTGATTAATTATTCAATTAAAGATTCTACTGCGCTATCTCTCCTTTAACCCATTTTCTTTCATGTGCGCTCATAAACCACGGAGATACAGTAGAAGGCGATATAGTCACGCCACTGTGACCTTCAATGGATGCCATGGCATCTGCTCAATAGCATGAGGGATCTTAGTAGTCCAACTCCGACAGCTGTGTGTATTGACAGTGCCGCTGAGATAAAAATGCGCCTCATCACTCCATAGAATGTTCGAAGGCAGTGCATCGTGCATTTCCATCCGAGCTAGGAACAGGTGAGAGAAAAGCAGTCCGATTCTTCTTGAACCAATTGTTGGACTTGACTAATCCTGTAGGGGTAAAACTTCAGCACTTTCAGCATATGCATTTCCATGCAGCTGAATACGGCATATCCACTTGCCTGTATATTGCCCGACCGCTGCTAGATCCGTGTGCAGCATTCGCTTCCACCACGGATGTTGCAACAGTTTTAACTTCATCATTTAATACTGGTTTGCGTCCACGTCCAGGTTGCACTTATAAAGATCCGGTATTTTCAAGACGTGAGATCACGTTTCGTAAATTGACAATAGTCATGTGACCTACCGTAGGCCTTTTGTTGTTCGGAATAACCGTAGTGCAATGGATGCATTACTGTTTTTTGGTAACAAAACTCTACGAGCACAGCATTGCGTACAGTTAAATTCCTTTCACCGTCAAGCAGGTCTAACAGGTCTCAAGCAGATCGATACCACTTATGTTAAGGCTTATCTCCGCATAGCTGATGACGTCTGTTGTCTGTCACTGGGTGGTTGTTAAATTCACTGTATGCTCCGAGGCGAGGAGACGCTAGGATAAGTACGGACACAGTCACGGAGCCGATAATTTTGAAAGCAAGTGCAGATTCTGCGGGCTTAGGACATTCAGCTGTAAGCTATTTTTATTCAAAAAAGAATCAATTAGGAATCAATTAATTTTTCGGTTATTTTTAAACTTCACATTGGAAGGGGTGGATACCAATTTTTTACTAGAAAAAATATAATCAATTAGATCTGAACTTTAATTGCAAATGACAATTAAAACTCATTCATAATGCAACCGATAATCAAAAGGACACCGCTACTTTTTTTTTTTTTTATCTGGAGAATTCAATATGGCACATCTGATTTATTCAATTCAAGCAAGTTTTTTTATTAAAGAAATAATATTGAAACATTAATTCATCAACTCAAATCAGTAAGAGATTACATAAAAAGTTGTGATAAGTTTATTTATGGAGATGACATTATAATAATAATGAATGGGAAAAATCGTGCAAAAAATTACAGACAGTTTGCGAAAAGTATTACTGAAAGATGGATATACGACAATAAGTTGGTTATAAATGAAAACAAACAAAAAAAGTCTTTTAATACAGTCAAAAAACAAATTCCACCACATGACCCAACCATATATTTTAATAATGATAAATAATTACACTGTAATTTTAATAAATATTGTAATTGTAATAAAATAGCTGTAGTAACTAATGTAAAATTTAAGTTTTAACTATAAATCTGAGTTTTATTAAGAAAACGCCCAATAATTTATTACTGCGTAAAAAAATAAATAGAAAGTATTAGCACATATATATATTTTATAATAGCACATAAAAGATTGATTGCAAATTAAAATTAAATTACTGATATATTTTGCATTTTTTGACTCTAATATAAATTATGCTAGTTCAGTTTGGACTAGAACCTATATGAATGATTTAAAGATTATTAATAATTTACAAAAAAAAAAAAGCTACTGAAACTTGTAATTTATACAAGAAACAAATACAATGAAAATTTAAAAATTGAAAATCTTATCGCTACAGCAAAACCTTTAATAATAATTTTATTAAATTAAATAATATTTAAAATTTTTATAGAAGATGAAAGAGTTGTGTAGTTTATAATGTGTTATAACTTATAATTGTAATTTTTAGAATTTTAAAATTCTTGCAAATGCTTATTAAAATGTATTCTAAAGTATATCTATAATTAATGAAATCTTGAAATTCATTTTATACGAATTACTATAACTTAGTTACTGCAGCAGAAAAAGAAATTGTAGAGAGGATAAAGAGCTTTCTTTTCTCTATTTATAATAATTCTATATATAAAAAAATATAAATGATTATTTGATAATTCATGCATTAACTATGTAATAATTTATAAATTTTCAGTAGTTATGTAAAAAAATATTTTTTTTAAAATAGGAAAAAAAAACTTGAAAATCATAATTTTTTGTGTTTATAAATAAATTAAGCATCTATTGATGGGATTGATCCCATACAATAATTTAATATAATTATGGGTTTCTTTCTCGGGGGATAGGCGGGCGAACGTTAAGCTGACCGTCCGACCTCGTCTCAGTTCCGAGGTCAAACAAACGTTGGGAGCCTCACCTCAAGCGCTCCTATAGGCTACATCAGGCTCCAGTGGGAGACATCTAACCTAACCCCTTAAATATAGTAAAAGTAAAAGAACAAAAATTTTCTTGCATCTTGAACAAATCCATTACCTTTCTCTATTCCATTGATTTACTTCATTCATAAAATTGTAAAATACCCTGCACATTGAGTTCCTTTTATAACCCTTTTCATTCAATAAGCGGATTTTTTTTTAAATAATTCCCGTTTTTTTAATTCCTTTAAAGGTCGACAATCTACTGGGTATTTCATTTTTATTATTATTCCATTTTCCAAGAAAATTGAGGATCATCAAATCAGTGTGTGTGTTTGTGTGTTTGTGTGTGTGTGTGTTTGTGTTTGTGTATGTGTTTGTGTTTTTTTTTTTTTTTTTTAAGGACGGGGGAAATGCATTTACGCATACCAAGTAAGGTGAGACTCAGTCATAAAAGACTACTACTCACTAAAACCCTACGTCCGACTTCCAAAACACCCTACACGGAACCACCGTCAGGTACTACATCGCATAGGGCAGAATGACTAAAAGTCCGACTCACATATCATTTCGCAACTGATCAAGTCTGATTTTCTCAGCCATACGAAGTTTCCGTATAATAGTGGCAGCATAGTCAGCCACTGCCGTCCAATTAGCCTGGGAGATAGTCATCAAGCCAACGATGTTCTCTGGAGTCACACGCTGTCGAAGGGATTTCTTCAGCTCATTTCTATCTTCATGGAAGCGTGGGCAGACAAAGAAGACATGCTCCACATCCTCGTCCAAGAACTGGCAAGTCGGACATGACGCACTGTCGACAATTCCGAAGCGCCTCTGGTACGCTAGAAAACAACCATGGCCACTTAATAGCTGAGTCAGGTAGTGATCCACCTCACCATGCTTTCTTTCCATCCACGTTGCAATATTAGGTATAAGATTATGAGTCCATCTTCCACTGGTCGATGAATCCCATCGTCTCTGCCATCTTTCCGTTGTCTTGCTTTTCACGGCTTTCCTGATCTTGGGTCGGTGAGCGTCACGACATTCCCGAATACTACTGCATATCGCGCTTCTCTCACTTGCTAAGAGATCGATAGGCGGCATCCCTGCTGTGACGCACACTGCATCATATAAAACTGTTCGAAATGCACAAGCGACCCGTAGAGCGCATTTCCGGTGAACCGAAGTCATTTGACATACATATGATTTAGTCTCCAAGGCATGGAACCAGATCGGAGCCGCGTAGAGCATGGTAGAGATAGCCACACTGGACAGGAGTCTTCGTCGGCTCTGCCGAGGTCCCCCGATGTTCGGCATGATCCTAGCCAAGGCGTTGACCACTCGTGCAGACTTTTCACTCACGATTCGAAGATGTTCATCGAACCGAAGCCTTGCATCAATCTGAACACCCACATACCTGAGAGAAGGCTGCGACAGAATGTCATGATCACCCACAGTGAGGGTAACGATCTCCCTCGCTTTCCTGCTGGTCACAAGAACCGCCTCTGTCTTGTGATCTGCTAGTTGTAATCCAACCGTTGAGAGCCACTGACGGATCCTGGCAACAGCCACATTCGATGTTAGGGTGACAACTTCCAGGTGTTTCTCGATTACAACCAATGCAACATCGTCAGCGAACCCCACTACAGTCACTCCCTCGGGCATTGGTAGCTTGAGTACTGCATCATACATGATATTCCAAAGCAAAGGACCAAGTACTGATCCCTGTGGAACACCGCCAGTGATGTTGTAGGTCTTCAGTCCGACTTCGGTATTATACATTAGGATACGATCACAATTATTTTCCTGATGTACGCTGGAGCCTTCATTGAACTCAAAGTGTTCAAGATGCAGTTCCAGTTTGCCGAATTGAACGCATTCTTCACATCCAACGTTATTATGGCACAGTACTGTTTTACTCCTCCCTTCCAGCGTTTGCCCTCAATGGCCTCTCGAGCCAAATCAACAACAACCCTTACAGCGTCTATTGTAGATCTTGATTTCCTGAAGCTGTACTGGTTTTCAGAGAGACCATGCGCTCCTTCACTGAATGCCTCCAGTCGATTGTAAATGATTCTCTCCAATACCTTACCTGCCGTATCCAACAGGCAAATTGGCCGATAGGACGATGGATCATTAGGTGGCTTGTTACCTTTAGGCAAAAGTACGAGCAACTGCTGCTTTCCACAGATTTGGAAACACACCCTCTCGTAAACAAGCATTGTAGACGTCTAGAAAGATCTCAGGTCTATACCGGATGGCGGTTTTAAGAGCAATATTTGGAACGCTGTCTGGGCCAGGGGCTTTTGAGTCACCAATCTTTCCGCAGGCCTTTATCAACTCATCTTTTGAGATAGATGACACATCTTCATTCTTGAGGTGGAACTTCCAAAACTATCCCCGGTTGTTGTGGAAAAAGAGTAGAAACAATCCTGCGCAGCAAATCAGGGCAGGTCGGAGGTGATAAGGAGCTACTTTTTATTTTAGCCATAACCGTCTTATATGGTCTACCCCATGGGTCACTATTAACCTCACTACAAAGTTCCTTCCAAGCATTCTGTTTACTGACTTTAATGGCCTTCTTGAGAGCACGGCCGGTTTCTATGTGCTGTTGTTTCAACTCGTCATAGTTTTCTCGTCCATGGGCTCGTTGTGCTAGTCTTCTTGTGCGGTGACATTTCTTCTGAAGCTCCGCTATTTCAGCATTCCACCAATACACTGGATGGTGACGATTTCCTCTGCCACGTCTTGTCATCGATGCCTCACAAGCATCAGCGACAAGTCGCATAAGCCGTGACGCCTTGCTATCAGCAGATCCCGAAAGCACCAAGTCCTCCTCCATCATTGCAATGAAGGATTCACGATCAAAGGACCTAACGTTCCATGTGTGTTTGTGTGTGTGTTTGTGGGTGTGTTTGTGTGTTTGTGGGTGTGTTTGTGTGTGTGTGTGAGTGTGTGTTTGTGTGTGTGTGTGTGTTCCCCCAACAGACTGAATGATCGAATGGTAGGATGAATCTTGTTGATTTGTCATGCATTCTAATGATCTCATCCGCAAAAGAGTTTATCTATTGTTTTAATGTGTATTGTTGCATCGATAATTTTTGCTTCCAACTGAAAGGATGAAAAAGTAAAATGCTCCTCTTATATTTCGCAGCTCGAAATGGCCTCATACAAAAGTCCTTTCTTCATTCTTCATTTTTTTATTCCATAATTTTGGCCAACTTAGGTTGGATGTGACAGTGGGGCACACGAGACGACAGTGAATGCGCCGCCGTGCGGACAACCAACAAAGTACAGCACTTATATGTGTGATTGTTATTCAACATATGAGAAATATTGTTTGAATATTATTAGCCGATATATAGTCGCAATTGATGGCAATAATGCGATACAAGAATAACGAACGAGCAGCAGCCAAAAACAGCCCTTTTCTGCGATTGGTGACGTCGTCAATTCTTCGCTAACGAGCGAGCTGCTATCCCATAATTCCATGCGAACACAGCCGCTGCTGTGCAAAATCCGAAAAAAAATCGGGGTTTTCAAAACTCTCTGATGTATTCCGCCGCATAAACTTAATGCATTTCAGTATAAACTTTATTTATAAAATATTGTTTAACGTGCGCTGATAAATTACAATAAAAGGACGCCGATGCACTAATTGAAATTAAAATTATGATACATTAAAAAGGTTAAAAAGGACTAGTTTCGATTCATTAAACATTTTTGAATCTTCATCAAGCTTCGTTAAGTTTAATTCATGCTTATATGGCAGAAAATGAGTAATGTGTGCGAAATTATTGTCAAAATTATTGTTATGGTTGGTGGAAATTTTGGAAGGGCTTATAGACCGCAGAGGTGGGGAGAAGGGAGGGGGAACTGATTTTTTTTTATTGTTGTTGTTGTGAGGATTTAGAAACGTTACGTTTTTTGCGCAAACCATATAATTGAATATTTTGTACTGATAGACAATCATTGTAACAAGATGGATCTGTGAGAATATGGATAGTTTATTTAAAATGAGTTCTTTCCGCTACTTAATGCCTTATTTCAAATGCAGATGTTTGTTTTTGATAATAAAATTTATAACCAAAATTCGGGCCTATTCCGGGGCCTCTCTGCCTCAGCGGCAATCGGGGAATTATCTATGTTTTTATCGAGAACACTACTTTTACGATGTTCGACGAAAAAAATTTTGTAATGCCATTATACTGCAGGTACGTGGATGATTTACTGTTCTATTGCGATTCCACAATTCAGGACAAGGTTTTGCACAGCTTTGACGCGATACATCCACGTATAAAGTTCAAAGCTGAAAAAGAAAATGAGACCAACCATACCATTGCTTTTCTTGACGTTTAGATTGAACGCAAGAACTCGGGCTTTCGCACATCAGTGTATCGAAAACCATCATCCCAAAATGTCTCACTTAATTTTAATTCTTACGTGCCATTCTCATTTAAAATTAACAATATCAACATGGCCGTTAAACGCGCCTTTAGTCTTTGTAGCAGTCTCCGCAATTTCACCATCGAAATCCAAAAAATTAGAGAAATGTTTATTCTCAATGACTACCCAGCACCCCTCTTGGATAAACACATTACTCACTTTGTCCGATCTTGTTATGAAAATGACAAGTCAATTTCAAAACCCCCATGCAGGTACATTTCGATTCCTTTTCAACCTGACCTGTTCCAGGCAATTTTTAAGATCCTACGCCCTTATAATATTTCGCTCACTTCCCCTAGTAACAATAATTTATATAAAATAATCAATCAGTGCAACACCCTTAAGTACAACAATGATCACCTCGCACAAAAAGGAGTGGTCTATTGTCCGACCACCAGTAGATGAGAATTGGCCACGCCTATGTCACGTGGTACGGGACGGTTCTGTAAATCCATTTGAGGGGTAGATGTTTTTTTCTATTTTCAGTGCAAATCGTTTCTTGTTTATAACAGAGGAATTGATAATATGAAATACGACTTATATATCTACTTTTCTTATATATAATAATAACTATGTTAAATTTTAACCGTAACGATATAGAAAACTGATTTATTGTTTAAGAACTGTTATATTTATGTTGTTTCTTATTTATTTAAATTATGAAAAATCATAATTGTATAAAATTATATTAATTAATGTAAGTAACAAATATATACACTTCATGGCAATAATGTTTCAGAGAAACGCATCTGAATACAAGATATGGAAAGGTTAAAAGAACTGACAAATTTAAGTATCTAGGAGAATGGATCCAACCAAATGGTCTTGATAAAGAGGCAATCAAAGGACGCATCAGTAAGTTGGAACTGGCATACAGGTTAGTGCAGAATATATATAACAAAAAAGCTCTCTCCTACAATGCAAAATTCAGACACTATACCACAGTTGTCAAGCCGGAAGGGATCTACAGTTCAGAATGCCTAATTTTAAACAAAAAAGGGTAAATAGAGGAACTTGAAAAGAGAGAAAGAATAATTTTAAGGAAGATACTCGGACCGGAAAAAAGAAAGGATGGTACATGGAGGAAGAGGAAAAATAAGGATTTATACAAACGGGTGGAAAAGATTACAGACACGATACGTAAGAGAAGACTGATATTTTATGGTCACCTCGTAAGGATGAGCGAATCTAGATTAACTAAGAAGATCTTCGACTATATCACCAACTTAAAGTCGACGACTAAATGGGTTGAGGAAACTAGAAGAGACATGGAACAAATTGGGATTAATTCAGAAGAGATCTGGAATAGAAAAGTGTTTAGAATGAGAATTAAAGGATTCAGGGGGTTCCAGGATAAACAAACTAGGAGGACCAAAGTAATCTGGTCAGATGATAGAAGGCGGAAGCAGAGTGAGAGAATGAAGAAATACTGGGAGGAGAGGAAAAGACTATTCATCTAGTCAATTGTTTCCCGCGATCCATAGTAGGCCAAACTCGTAAGAAGAAGAAAAATTATTGTTGACAGTTAAAAAAAAAAAAAAGTTTAAAAACAATCCCGTAAAGTTCCTCAGGACATTTACAAATATACAAATTAGGAACATTGGCATTCGCACTAGTACTAAAAAAGTAAAAATAGAATTAGATTGACAATAATAATAATAGTAATAACTGCATGAATTACAACTGCAAGCTTTGATATAATGGAAAGGAAAACAAAACTAAAATAATATAATATTGTTTGTAATAATAATAGTCAATCAAAATACCAAAATAAAATTGTTAGAATAATCAAAAATAATCAACAATATTGCAGGTGATGATTTAAATTTTTAAAAATGAAAGATCGTAACTGTTTTTAACGAAATTACAAACACTAATTCTTGAATTTTTTTTTTACTGTTCGCCAGTCCTATTAGGTATTCAAAAATAAAGAATACCTGTAATTCATTCATTCATTCATTCATTCATTTTATTTCCGTTACATTTTATCATAGTCCTGTTAGGAATCAATTACTATCAACATCTAATATAGGTGTTGATAATAATTTAGAATTATTAACTGTAGATTAATTAACTTTGTTAATTATCTAATGCAAAAGAAAAGAAATCTAACAAAAGTTAAAAGTTAAAAATTCAGAGTAATATTCTCATCAATTACTTCAGCGATTAACGAAATTTTGACCTTTTTAATACTTTTTAGTGTTTTAGAACTATATTTTTCCCAATTAATTTGAATGAATAATTTATATTTTATATAGTTTTCTAATCTTAGACCAAAATTATTATTCGTTTTATTGATTTGAAAGATTTTTAACCAATTGTATCTAGTTATTTTTTGATTATTTTGATTATTTTTTCCCCTATTGACATTATAAATGTTTTTCATAATTATTTTATAAATATTTTCTTCTTTAATAGTAAGTATTTTTGAAATTTTCCTAATTTTTATTTCCCAAACTTTTTCTTTTCTAACCCTTATCCCTATCGTGAAATGGATTGTCCGTTTGAAGAGGCGTGGCTAAGTCTCATCTTGTGGTGGACACACTATATTTAACCAATGTAAATATCTGGGCGAAACCATGCAAAAATTAAGTCGCCGCCTTTCCCAACACAAATATGCAATAAAAAATAAACATACACACAAACACAGAATCAATTTCTCTCAACCCAAAATAATATGCAAAGAAGACAACCATTTCAGACACAAATGTAAAGAAACTATCCATATTCTCACAGATCCATTTTGTTATAATGATTGTCTATCAGTACAAAATATTCAAATATATGGTTTGCGCAAAAAACCGTAAGTTTTCTAAATCCTCACAACAACAACAACAATAAAAAAAAAAGAAAATCAGTTCCCCCTCTCTTCTCCCCACTTCTTTGGTCTATCAGCCGTTCCAAAACTTTCCCCCAACCATAACAGCTTTTGACAATAACTTCGCACACATCACTCATTTTGTGCCATATAAGCATGAATTAAACTTTTAAACCAAGCTTGATGAAGATTCAAAAATGTTTAATGAATCGAAACTAGTCCTTTTTAACCTTTTTGATGTATTATAATTTTAATTTCAATTAGTGCGTCGGCGTCCTTTTATTGTAACTTTATTTATGTGTGAAAAAAAAAAAAACGGCAATACTCTGATATCGCTGATATGCATTATTTTACCTTTCAGTCTGCTTCACTAGAAAAAAAACAACTATCCTGAATCCGAATCTCTATTCCGAATTTTTGCATCAGGTCTAGTTTCTTTGTAATTTGCACCTTAAACTAAAATAAAAAAAAACAAGAAATTTGTCGAACTTCATAATTAAAATAATAAAAAAATTAATGGGATAATCTGAGTTATGAAAGTGTCAAGACACGTGAAAAACCTTAACTAACTAGTATAAAAAACTTATATTGATTCTGCTGATATAAGATTGGTTAGTTGTCGAAATTTTTCGCTTTTTATGCACCAACAATAATCCGCCAACATAGATTCACGCCACTTGCCCTGATATCCCGTTTCCAATGTTTTGATATCTTGATGAAACCTTTCACCCTGCTCCTCACTCACAGCACCGAAGATTTTCAGGGAAATAATTGATGTGGCTTTGTAGCAAATGAAGTTTAACACTCATTTTGGAGCCCAGTGTTTTGATGTTTGTTAACATTTCATCAAGTTCTTCGTAATTTTCATCTTTTTGGTTTCCTAGGAAGTTTTCAGTCACGCACTTAAAAGACAACCATTCAGATTTTTCTGTTTCATTCACGACGGTCGTGAAACTTGAATCTTTCATCAGATCGCGTATCTGTGGTACTTCGAATATATCACGTTTAATTTTTGCCTCTGTCTTTCTAGGAAATTTCCATTTTAGTTACGGAATTATGTTGCTTTCATTGCCAAGACGGTAACAAATTGCTTCATGATTGCAAGTTTAATATGAAGTGGTGGTAAAAAGAGTTTTTAAAAGAAATAATGTCATTAATTAAAATATCAAATTGAAAATATGTTATTTTTACATGTTTTGGGTACTAAATACAAAAAAGGCATTTTCAATTATATGAATTGTAAATTTTATATTTTAATATAATATTTTATATTATATTTTGTTTACTTTCTTGTTTTTTTTATAATATATTATATTTGACTAATGCCAAAAATTATAATTGTAGTTTAATTATGTATGTATTATATGTAGTGAATTTTGTCAACAATAAGCATTTCAAGAAATTCCGTAAAATCATAATTTCTCAAAAACTGGACCTGATCAAACAGAGCTAAATATAACTTTTTGTTTATCCATATTTGAAAAATATAAATAGTTTCTCTGAAGCAAAATGGTTGCTTATCAGTATCATTGTGTAATGGCTCTCCTCCGATCTGAAGCGGGGGAAATCTTTTTAGACGCCCTGTTTTCAAATGGGCGTGACGTCACGATTAATGTGTTCCAATGCTGCTCTGATTATCTACTCAGAGTTGTTCCCACACCACCAACTCGAGTTGGCCAACTAAAATTGGTGGAAAGTCGCTACCAACTGTGCTCAAAAAGCGCTCTAACAACTAGTTGTCCATACAACTCGGCAAAAAGTTGTCTCGTGTGCGCCCTGCTTTAAACACAGATGGGAGACCTTCAGTAGGATTTTTCTACTGAATTACTGTGTGATTTCTTTGTGAGCAAAGCAATGTAGGTCCACTTGCAGCTCGTGTGACTCAACTTGCTCTACAACATATCCTTCAACTACCATTATAGCAGATCAATTTATCCTCTTTGACTGAGCATGTTTACCCTACCCTTGTTAGATAAAGATGAAAACCTTCAGTAGGATATTATCTGTACGTTAAGTATCATTCTGTCCTGTTATAATCGTCAATGACCATTTATTTTATCCGTTGCTCATTAGGAATGATCAACTGACATTATGTTAATGAAAAATGAAGGGCTAAATTGACTGTGTTTTATTAAGTCTGAGTACTAAAACGTAGACGTAATTTTTATTCTTCTTTTTATCTTTGTTCTTAATATGGCATCATTGTAATGGAGAGTTATGTTTTGATTACTTGAACTTGAGCCAATTTACCTCAAGTCTCCATTTTTGTAACTTGTTTCCAATTGTTAAAGGCCATTGTCTGCGAATGTGGCCCTTAAGGTCCGTGGGTAAGGATTCTGACAAACATGATTAAATTTAGTCCTTTCAACCCTCGCCTGTCTCTAACTCTGAGAAGGAAATCCAGTAGCCATTCCTCATCGGACTGGAGTACCATAAAACCCTTCTTCTTCTTTATAATTTGTACTTTTTTCTAAATAATTTTTTTTTTATCTTTTATTTTGTAGGTGCAACTTTTCGGATTCAACTCGGACTTGTATAAAAATATATCAGAGGCTCGATATAAAGTTCAAGGCCTCGTAGGTATTTCTCTTATGATCCAGGTAAGACTTCCTGAAAGTAAAATTCTACTTTTAATGAGAATAATATTAACAATAAGGAAACAATAATAATATTAAATAATATTTTGGCACAAATTGGTGAGAGAGGTAATTATGGTTTTTAGAATGCCGGCGAAAGGGAGACAACATCAGATCAATTAAAAATAAGAAAATTAAAGAGGAAGTAAAAATGAAAAGTAAAGTAGGTCTGAGAATATTTCTAAAGTTATCTGAAATTATGAGTAATTAGAGGGAACTTGCAGCGTTATTCGAGGGAACACATGGGTCCACTCCGGGTATTTTGGTGTAGGAAACTGTAATCAATCACGGCTGTACTAGTCTGGTGTTTGTGGAAGAGACATCGACTGCCGCTTAATACATCCAACACATCATCCAATCAATCTTGATTTCTTGTGCAACCTGGGGGATGTCGTATTCGAGCAGGACGATGCAGGTCTACATGTAACTCAACTTTACTGCATGTCCGTCGACTACCGTGAGCAGCAGGACAACTTACCTCTCTCTGATTGAACACTGGATGCGACGACGACATGTTTCTCATATCCAACCACCCCGCTATGAATCTCTAGATGAACGTCTGCAGTTTGAACAAAATGGAATGGTATTCATAAAGAGTATATTCAACACCTCTATGATTGTATGCATTTCAAAATACAGCCTTATATTAGAGGCTGTAACTAGCTTGTGTTTCGTGTCATGCTTCGGATCCTTTGCAGTACATATATATATCACTATATATTACGTTCTTCTGTGATCATACGCTTCACTCACCATCATGATCTTCCTTACCAAATTTCTAAGTATTGCTGTTCAGTTTACATCATGTAACTAAAAAAATATGAGCTACAAAATGTGTTTAAATAAGCAAAATTATCAAATGAATTCTTTGAGAACTTTTTACTTTTCATTTTTGATAAACCTTATTATTTAAATTCATTTTAAATTAAAAGAAAAGCAAAACAAAATTTTAAATTTATTTAATGTAAACATGAGCATTCATGTCCTTTTACTGTACAGAAACATAAATCAATAATTTAAGAATAGAGAAGCAGTTTCCCAAATTCCAATTTCAAACAGTCGGCTAAATATTTACTGGTTTCACAATTTTCTCATCTAAACATACTCATGTTATTGTTAACATTAAACTAGAATTACAATTGGCTTAATTGGAATGGTTTTAAGATGAGCCAATGTTTAAGAGTTAATTAGTTTTATGTTATCATTGATCGGCTGGTCTTAGCAGGGTTTGAATTCGTGTGATTTCAAATTAGGCAATAACACGGAGAACAACTCATAACTCTGACAGAGTCCTATTGATCGCTTTGGGATTACAGGAAATGGTTGAAATTCTACTGGTGCCATTGCAATTTTAGCACAGGGATAAGATTGAACATCCACAAAGCAAATGTTAGATTAGTAATTCGTGTGATTGCCTTCCGTCTGTGTCAGTGATGACTTAATGAAATCTCATAGTAATGTTGAATCTCCTTTGAATGGAGACAAACTAATCCTGCAACAAACCTCAAGGATTTAGTAACGACTAATCAAAAGGCGGCTGTGAATGTTGTGTCGTTTGTCTGACCGGAACTCTTTCGTCAAAACTAATGTTTTTGATTCTTTTGCAATTTTAAAAATGAATGAGAGATAAATCTTGCTTCATTAATAAACGCTGGCTTTAAAAGTTTAAAAGATAACTTAAACCCAGTAATTTGTTTGTATGAAAAATGTCTATCTCTATTGCAGGCGTACTAGTAAAAATTATAAGTACTGTAATTTTAAATCTCATAAATGAAATAATAAAAAAGAAAATCACGGGTAAAAATTAAATCTACATTTTATTTTTTCCACTGGCCCAAATGAATAGGAATAAAAACATGAATTTAAGGAACAGTTATAAAAAGATTCCAAAACAATTATAAAAAGATTCCCTTTAAAAATTATTTATCGCTTTGTATCCTAGATAGACTTTGACTTTTTATCCTCATTGTTCGGTTTATCCAACTATCACTATACAAAGATGTCGTTCAATGAAACTCGGTCATATGACGCCAAGACAATAATAGCAAACTTTTTTTTACTTAGTTTTTAGTGAAATGGCGGTTTTTGTTCCTGATAAGCATTTGTTAATAGAAATGAGCGGCTTCTTTACTTTTATTCTTTCCATATCCTTGTGCTTGTTTGGTGACACTCGACTTTGCTGTACAGCGCTCAGTGTGAAGTTCAGTACTTGATCTCACACAAAAGGAAACAGTTTTTGATACATCCTGTATGTACCTGATCTATTGTACGTGATCAATAGACGTAAGGATAGATACTGCATCAGAATATGTAAGACTCCTAAAGAGAATGATGAAAACCTTATTTTTAAGTGTTGTGAAATAAAGTGTTTGTGGTTAAGGAAATGATTCTTTATAGAACTTTACAATTATTTTAACTTAACATCTACATTTATTTAACACTTAAAGTAGGTTAGTGAAAAGTTGTAGTAGGTTAGTATTGTTCAGTTCATGGAAATATATTTTCTTTATTTCAGTCTGTTTGAAAATAATTTTCTAAAAATAATAATATTCAATAATAAAAATAATTTTCAGGTTCTAAAAATACTTGAAACTAATTCTGGGAAATATATACAAAACGAAAAGCAATACCAAATGAATGATTTTGAATAAGCCTATCAAAAATCGTTAAATAAATTTTTGAAATAATAGAATTAAAAAAGCGTAACAAAAAAGAAAAAAAAAGTACTAACAATAACATAAGAAACACTGTTTGTTGCCATTAACATAGAAATAAAGTAAAGTAGCTTAAAAATCCTTTTTCCTTGTCACGTTTTTGTGGAAATCACAATGTTGTTTTTTTCTTCTAATTTTCTAATCCTGATGTTCACACGTTTTCAAAAAGCTAGAATTAGGGGTTTGAAAACAGAAGGAGACCTAATTTAAAAAATTACAGCTTTTAATTACTGAAAAGAAGAAATTCGAGATCTTTCCATTTTCTTCTTTCAGTAATTAAAAGCTGTAATTTTTTAATTTAATTTCTATTAATAAATAGATTAAATAATAAACTTTCTTATTTCATGTCTATTATTTCGTTATATCGTTAAATTTAAGGAAAAACGAAATTAAAATTTCAACATATTTAAAAATAATATATAGAGATATAATATCTGGAAAAATCGTATGAGTTAACTAATTTGAAAAGACCAAAAAAAAAAAAAACTAATAAAAAAAATATTACCGGACACAGGTTCATAACAAACAAGCCAATTGTTTATGGCCAACAAAAGGACGATTAGTTGCGTAAATTCTTCGAGTCAATCATTATTAAAACCACCAATTGTTATAATAATGAACTATATCAAAGGGGTATTAGATTATAACTTGCGTTAATTTTAATTATTATGTAAATGATTGTTAATTACTTACGATGTTCTGTATTGTGGGGCTGTTATAAGCCTATGTTTTTCCGTTTTATATTTATTTACAGTCTGACGATGAATTTTCGAAACATGTCACTGTTATTATGTCTTGATTTATAAATTATATTTTTCTTATTAGTGTGGATGGTCTGATATAATTAAATAATTAAAAAAAATATTTTATAATTATTTACTTTACATTCATTATGTACTAATATGATATCAGTTTCTATCTTTTTGAAATATTATTGTTTTTGCTTGTACACTTAATTGAATATTAAGTATATAGGACCATTTTTCTAATTAATATCATCATAAATCTCAGCACCTACAACACAGGCTTATAACCTAGTAGGACTGAATTGTAATATTTGATGAATGAATAAAACAAACAAAAAAAAAACAAAAAACGAAAACGCAACGAATAGTTAAACTTTACGTTGGCCATCTATGTTTCAAAAAATTAACTGTCACAGTATTTCTGTAAGCCTGTGCGATTGTAATGCTTCTGTTTCACTTTCTGACTTTACCAGCTTCCTTTATAATACGTTTCTTCTTCATTTATTATCAAAATTCCAATGAGTGTACTTTGTTTGTTTGTTTGTTTGTTTTAAATAAGAATGATTGACAAAACTATTTTCAACATTTCCATCTATTTAGGCTTCAGATGAAACTACGAAATAATAGTTCCCACTGATGTTATCCTATAATTTAAGCACTAGGATAGTAGTTGAAAAGTGAACAAAAAATGAGAAAAATTAATCAATGCTAACAGAGGAAACTAATGGCTATCATGATTTTAGCGGATTTTTCATCTTCTTTTCTCGACTGTCATTCAGAAATATCTAAAATGTTAAAGAATAGTCAGTATTCAAGCTATGATTAAACGTAAGTGATCCAGAAATGTATTTTTAAAAATAGTTTTAATTATTTCTTCTTTGTGTTTCTTAAAGTGCTATGTCGATTTCATACTGCAGAGCAGTGGATGTCTTTAATCAACTATTATTAACGAATAGAGAACGGTGAGACTTGTGCAAAGGGGCGTAAACCCCTATTCCTAAATGAATCACTTTGTCCATTAGATTTAACGATTTTATTTAGGCGAGAAAATCTATATTTGCAGATCCCTTATCATCCGGGTTGACCAAATTTTTTCACACATCGATGAATGCCTGCATGGAATGCAGAATTAATTCTAAAATGGTTCTACTCTGTTAAACTATTGCTTTTTTTTCTTGTATTTTTAATTTCTAAAACTCCTTTATACAAGGAAAATAGATTTCTTAAATTCATTAAATTATTTTTTTTTATTTTTTTTAAAGTAACAAGTGAATAAACTGTAAATTCCAGAATATTTCTTTCAATGTGAAAGAGATAAAAACAAATTTCTGGAGATGAAAAAAAAAATAGGAAAATAAAAAACAAAAGCACAGTTTCTGTTTCTTCTTAATCTTTCACTCGACAATAAATCACAACGTTTCAATGATAAGAAAAACTGAAATTTATTTAAAAAACTGAGACCGAAATTCTCTTGTTATTAGGTTTTTGATTACTTAAGCCAAAAATAGTTAGATCATTAAATTTCGGATAATCTCTATTATTGAAAGGAAACTGTTGCCAAATGATTAGCCTTGGTCATCCCAAGAAACCTACTTTAAGATACATAAGTATTTGGATATTAAACTTAAGAGAAAATTCAGACAAAATTAATGTCACTAAAAATAGTAACAAAGAAAAAAAGATATCACAGGTAAAGCGACAGTATTATTTCCCCTAATGGCTTAGCATTTAATCTTCTTTCGGAATAGATTTTAATAATGTTTCTTAAGATAAAAGATACAAGTTATAAACGAATGATCTTCCTCAAGACACACAATAAATTTTAGCTGCATTTCTTGTAATGAATGGAAGCAGGAATTATTGTTGGTTTGTAACTTAAAAGCCACCTTCAACGACTTGATAAAAGATTGCAATTTTGAAATAACAACTCTTAACACTGTAAACGAAGAAAAAAACAGCTTCGCTAACAAACATAAGAAACACGAAGAATAATTTAGTTGATCTTTTCTGAACGGAATTATTGAAAACATTTGCTACCAAAGATTGTTGAGTCTGAAACCTGATTTCTTAAGAACTGAAGAAGGCATTTTTGTATGTTCTGGAAATTCGAAACAATGAGCAACTTCTTGAAATGGAAAAAATAATATCATTTAAGGCATATTGGAATATTTTAAACTGCATTTTTTTACTTCATTTTTGACGTGATTCTGCAGAAACAAAATCGTGAAAAGACAAATAAATTAATTCAAATTTTCATAATATTCTAGAAACAAAAAGTAACAGTACGATAATTTGTCTTATTTCATCGACATTGAAATTATCAATAATGTTAACTCCTTGGTAATAATCTCACGGAAATGAAAACAATGAAAAGTCATAAAATGTTAGAAAAATCGCAATTAGGGATTTGGAATTCAGAAGAAAACCGATTTATAAAGAATCTTCTTAGGTTTCAATTCCATTTCTTCTACTACATTATTCAAAGAAGATTCTGAAGCTGAAGTTCGATTTTGGCAGCCTAATAAATTGTAACAACTAATTTGGAAAGCCTTTGTTTGCAATAACTTATTGTTTAATTTTAGAATAAAGACAGGAGTAGGCATATTAATAAACATGTAACTGTAATGTAAGACTTTCCTACCCCTGTTGATGTTTAGTATTCGGCTTGAAAACTGTATCGGTAGACCTGTGCCATTATTGTGCCACATCAGTGTTGTGGATTCATACTGGTTGTGCCAAATAGGCGAAGAAGATATGACCATCTACATTTATTAATACTTTACAACTTGTTTTGACTCCAACGAAAACCGCTATAGTTTCAGTTTTCTTCTTATCTCCAGAAACTAGAAAAGAGTCCTGTTGATTCTAAAGGAAGCAGGTCTTGTCTCGTGTATTTGTTATAAGCTCGGTAAGAACCTTAGTTAATATCGAATATAACTTTTTGATGTACAAAGAAAGAAAGGAAAGTATTTGCTACCATTCATGCAAGCATCGCCTCCACTATCGTCATATCGTTTGATGAATCTGTCTGTTCATTTTTCACTCTTTATTTAGCACATTTGGCGTTCTATTCTTTCTCTGCTCGCAGATTTCTCTGAAGCAAACACCGTAAGGCGCTCGATAAGTGCCTAAGACTTTCCACCTTTTCAATTCTCTCAGCGATTCTATTGCCAAGACAGGGGCGTAGTGAAACAGCCCGAGTTCTTGGCCTCAATGTCACCTCAACTGGTAATGTTTCTAGCTTCTGGCAGAGTCACGAATTACGAATAAGTCGGGAGTAAATCAGGTAGAATTAATGTGTCGACAACCGAGAAATGCATAAAAGAGGGAAATATTGGACGAAACGAAGAGAATGGAAAGCATAATCTCATGCAAATTGCAAAGCAGATTGGGAACCAAGGAAAGTAGAAAAGGAAAAATAATCAGAGGTTTTGATTCAAGTCACATATTGAAAATTAGGTAAAAAACACTCGACTGTACCGTAATCAAAATAAACAAAACATACAATACTAGAAGCTAAAAAATAGAACAATTAAGCTATAAACAAGTTTTTACATTTGAGGACAACAAATGTTTCTCAGATTATATGATGTTTTCGAAATATATAAGGGTCTTACATTTATTATACGATGATTTTTTCCTTTCGTACTTTTTTCTCTTCTGCTTCTCAAATTCTTGCATTAAATCTATTTTTTGGAAAATAATTTTCTAAAATCTTCGTTAAACGAGCACTCGAAGTTCCATTTTCTAAGTCTTGTAGAACTGATCACGATGTGAAAGATTTCCATGACTAATCCATTTTGATAGATTTTACACAAGAGCTGACAAATCGTCAAACTCTTGCTACAATTCTCATTTTCAAGATATGATAGAAGCAGTTTCTTCAATTTAATGAATTAAAGCAATTTGGTTCGATTTCAAAAACGATCAACTCTCCTGTGACGAAAATTTAAAGTTTTATTTTGATGGAAAAGCAGTGAAAGAAATTTCTGATATTTTAATGAAGATTGAAATTAAAACAACTGAAAATGTAAAATATCACTAAACACAGGATATTTTAAAACATTGATCGTTTATTCGGAATTCATAAAACAAATAACAGATAATTGTCAGTGATTGAATAAATCTTATTTTATTTATTTATTTTTTTGACTCTCTCTAATCGAATAAATGATTTGAAAATATAAAATGATTTGGTCAAAACTCTGATTAGATTTTGAAGGTTATTTTATATTGGTCTGCAATTAAATTATAATAAAGGTATGAATTCATTCTAGCAGTGTTCGATTTTAAGCATAGATAATTCTTATCTATTTATGATATGATCTACTTCCTAATACATTATTAGTTATGAATAGATTTGCTATTATATTAAATCTTGTTAAATTCCATTCAAGTTAGATGGGTAAATGGGAAGATTGTGAACCTTCCATGAATAAGCATAAATATAGGAAAAGGTAATTTCACATGTAAGCTACACGCAGATCTTACAGCAAGAAGACTTAATATCTATCACATTATGTTGTGGATGCTGTGGTGTTTCGAACGAAAACACTGCGCTAAACAACGCAGCAATCAAACATGGAATTCGTAATTCTCTGGCATATTCAATAAAAAATTCTCCGCATGTTCATCTACGTGGACTTTGTAAATGTTCTTGGGTGCAAATCATTTCCATAAATGTGATAAGGGAAGGCAGCAGATGATTACCAAACCAATCAATGCAGTTCTATTAGGAAGCTGACAAGTTGACAATTTCGTGACTCTGTTTAGTATATATCTGAATCGTTACAGTAATTAAGTTAAAAAATAACAAAAAAATGTTTCATGAAATTTAAACTATCAGATACCCATGAATGCTTGTATTTGTATTCCCTGTAACGATCTGGAGTATTTGTTTATCAATCTAGATGTTGACTTATATTTCTGAATACATTTATGTAGTATATCGACCAATATCAATGATGTTTCTGTAGCTTTCTGCCTGCCTGTTCCTACGGCTGTGTATATATTTTTCTATTATGCACAATAATAGTTTGTTGTAATTGTCGCCATTAGGTTGCTACATGGCGCTTTTATGCAAACAATATTTGCTCCAATTGTTGCACAACAATATTTATGCAGTTCCCTTTGTCGCCACCAGGTGCATATGAGGCACTATTTCAGAGATTTCACCTCTTTTCAGGGGTGGTTCGATTTTCGGCAGGTAAAATTAAGAATTATTAAGCAAAATTTGGTTCAGATGTGTCAAACTGTGTATAGAGAACATACAAACTTTGATTTTTATGTATATTAAGATAAGCATTATATGAAGTGTAACAAAACCCGTGTAATTCAATATTATTGTTATGAATGAAATCAAGTAGCGCGCAATTTGTTGGTAACTTACCTAAATTTCAGGTAAGCTACCAATTTTTTAGGTCTGTCCACTTTTTCAGAATTTCATCTGATGGTTATTCATCCCCAGTTGTTTCTCTGAACCATAATTGTTTCAAAGTAAGTTTTCGTAAATGATGATTGAAGCAACCATTACAGCGGATCAAAAATTCGTGTTGTTTTTAGTAAAATGGTACTATAGATAAGTCTGGATGACTAGGTTTATTCTTCTTCAGTTGCAAACCACTATTCTTAATAAAAGTTAATCTTTTGCTTGTTTTCACTGAATACAGCAATGTGTAACGTATTGTGTCATTGAATACCCAAAGTATCACATCATGATTGATTGATTGATTGATGGTGATCAATGTTGGCGGCAGGGAAGCCAAGCACTGCCACCTGTAGGTGTATTGTGGTATCCCACGGAAATGAGGACAAACGGAGAGAAAGACTGAGAAAGTATTGTGGGAGAATTGCAGGGGAAACGGAGAACTCCGAGAAAAACTTTCCCAGCTTAGATCGCCCACCATCTCGAAATCCACGTGAGAACCGAACCCCGACAACTCAGAGGAGAGAGGCCAATGTCTTTGTGACGCGCGGCCACCACATCATGAACATGTTTAACTAATTTATTCATGTATTAGCATATTTAGAGTCTACGGATGGTGATTACATTTTAAATTACTATTTGACGAACCAGTTCTTCCATAGGGAGAAAGTCTTGCAGTAGTTGTTATTTATTATTTACGGTTTAGCTAATTATCACGTTGTTTGTGACGTTTCCTTGGACGTTTACGTTACATTACTAAAAGTGTGCTTTTTTTTGGGCGCATTTGCATTTGTAACATGAAAAAATTGGCCTAATTTGTGAAAATAGTTCAGATAAGAAAATTCAAATAGATATGTAGTACATTTATGTGCATGCTTTCATTTATCGTAAATCCTACAATAGAAAAACAATGCCTTCATATAAACACTTATCATTTCCTATTGCTGTGCAATTCGTGATTTTCCTTTAATTCAAAACTGCTGTTCAGTTAAATTTTTAAAAAATATATTTTTTTTTAAACTTGGAGCGTCTAAATATGATACCTTTTTCTAAGCATCATCTTCTACTAAGAGTGACTTCATTGAAACAAACCTAGAAGAGAAGAAAAATGAATTGTAAAAGAATAATGAACAAGGTTCTCTTATTGTTGATTTCTACGTAATCTGAATTAAGACTTGTTTAACGTATGAGTGAATTTCAACGCTTTGAAATGAGCTTTAACATAGAATCGTGAAAAATCAATGGATGGCTGCCACTAGTGTGGCCCTGAAGGTGTCGCGTCTTCCCTCTTGACTTCCAAGACAAATTAACTTTCAAATGCACCCACGCACAGTCCAATTCCCAATACACTTCTCTCTCTCTTTCTTTCTCTCTCGTGTTCTTCAATTTCATGCAACCCTCCATCCATTGAAACGAAATCTACCACAAGGTGTGGATTCCGCCTTTTCCGCTACGAATAGATTTTTCGCAAAGCGATAACAAAATTTCCTCTGGGCTCCATCATTCTCACGGGTCCAGATTAGATTTCACCCCCACTTGCCAAACGCGCCCTCAATCTCACCCCTCCCGCTTCTTTATTGAAATTTCAGCTGTCGCATCTCTTAAAATTAAAAGTTTGAATCGACCAATGATTCCTAATTAGGAAGATATTGAGAAATGGATCGGAATCACTCAGTCACTCACTCGGTTGGAATTTCTTATCCTCTCCTAAATCCTCCGTCAGTTCATTCGAAAATATTTTTTTCAGTTTTCGTAAAAAGTTTGGTTTCTTTATTAAGTTTTTACTCATCGAAATTAATTACAATCATCAAAAGCAAAGAAATAATACTTATCCTTTCATTTACGGAAAAAATTCACTTCGATACAAATGAACAAGTTTTAAAAAAAGATATTGTTGTTTAAAATTAAAGGTAGTTAAAAAAAAATGAATATCTATGTATATACACTTTCGGAGATTGCTATGTATGTTTGATAAATATGTATATTATGTAATATTACGTGTAAATTATGAATACAAGTTTACGCATATTTCTTGTGCATAGTTATATGTAGTTTATTGAGGTTGGACTGTAGCCCCAACAGGCCTTGCAGATCCTGTGGTGCGCGACAGGTTTAGTTTCCAAGAGATTCCCGATCAACAGGACTATTTGGTGATTCCGATGCCCGCTCGTCTTTAACCCCCGATTAAGATACCCGGTACCCATTTGACAGTCGTCTGGGTGATTCCTAGAGTTCGCCTGGAGAAGAAATAACCGTGGAAAAATCCCAACCACCGCCGGAATTGAACCCGTGCTCCGCAGTTCAGCTCATAAACTACTGGGCACAGTTACACGTATCCTCGTTTATAGTTACATGTATATTTAAATTCAAACTCCGTTATTTTGTACTGTATTTTTCGAACTCGAATAAGGAGGTTATATTCTCATTTTTATTCTTTCGAATAAGAATTGGCCTGATTACTTACCACTGAATTAATACAATCATTCTAATTGGTGTAAAATTTATTGTATGAACCAACGAAGGTTTCACGGGAAAAAAATTCCACGCCAATTAGCACAAAGAAATGTTTTAAAATGTTTAGACAAAACTTATTCTTCAAATACTATCATGTTGGTAGCAACTAACTGTTCCTAATAGGACTAAATGTAATCATTTATAAGGAAATAAAAAATTAATATTGTTCAGCTAATGTTGCAAAATTTGCGCATCAACATAATCAAAAAACATCAAACTATATATATTTGTAAAATGAAATAACAAGAAATTAAACTTATAAGTAAATAATACAAGGATTCTGGGTTTTCCAATGTTATTATACAGAAGACAACAAAGCTGAGGGGCTGGAATCCGTTGCAAATAGATCGATTCTGATTGCTTTTTGATTCCGTGCTTAGTTTTTTTTCGATTGCGGAAGAATTATTCAAGTTTGTAACGAAGTGATTTAATGGGTGAAAATCAAAGAAAACTTATCATTGCGATAAAATATTAGTGGAGTCGGATATTGTAAAAAATTTTTGTACAACTCTGGAAGATATGAGAATCAAACAAGAACATGACAGCAAAACATACAGAATAATTATGACTTCAATGTGATTACACCAACAATAAATTATAAATCAAAGCTAAACATAAATTATACATACCAAGAAACAAACAGTTCAAAATTAAATTTGATACGCAGTTTGTTACATAAAACTTATAATTTACGCAATTTTCTTCCTCAGCTCTTCCCTTCATTTTCTTTATTGATGTAATGATCATGAACTTAAAACATTTTTGAATTATTACTTCTGATGCTTTTGCTGAATCAGCCTTTAATTTAATTCCATTTTAATTCTACTTGTCAAATTTAAAAAGTAGAAATACTCTGTAGATTTAAATACTAAGTAGATATACAAATACTTAATTACTTTTATTCCACAAAAAAAAAAGATGTTACCAAAAAAATAATCTTTGTGCTTCGTGTGGCATCTTCTCATACAAATTAAGCTAATATTTATATGGACTAATGCAATTTTCTTTTAAAGGTGTCTCAATAAATTAATTACATTATATATGAAATTTCTAAAAAATACAGTTGAAAAAAAGGAAATTTGAATTAATTTGGAAAGAAGGAAGGAAGGTTTCGTAAAGTAATGGAAACATCTTGAGTTCAACAGAAAAATTTATTTCTAACTTAATTCTGAAGATGTTTTTAAATTTATGCAACGTTCATAGAAGTAAAGACAAAAAGTATAATTCAAGAATGAATGAAGTTATTCTCTTAGAATGAATTACATTTACAGTGAAACAAATGTTATTGATTTAGAACAGGCATGTCAAACTCATATTTGCATCAAACCACGCATAAGCCATTTTGCTTTTATGCTGAGGGTCACATCTTTTCACCAGTAAAAAAATTAACACAATAAGACAAACAAAAAACGTTATTTTCCAAATAGAAAATACTTACAAAAATGTTTCCCTCCAAGTGCTTCGTCCCAATACATTCCTTTGTTTATCAGCATTGTTATGTGCTTCGCTACAATCGTTTGTATATCAATACTGCCTCTTGTGATCAATGCTTGAGGTCTGTGCTTATTATTTCTTCCCGATACCCCCTACGCATAATTCTATGCGTATCCCACATGAACCTGCCCCTATTTCTGATAAGTAGTCCTATTGTCCTACTTCTATCTGTGATTTTCTGTCTGTCACCATTCCCCTTTGGATGTCCAGCCAGCACTCTGGACGCAATTAGCAGGGTGCATTTTTTTATTGTTATTTTAGTTCAAAAATTTTCTATCATTTAATAATATTATGATTTCGTCCATAATTCGAGGAATCGTTTTAAGACTTGATGACTTGAAATCTAATAAGGTATCGGTGTTTTCACTTCCTATGTTTTCATAATCTTCGTGCACTTGCTTGATGAAAATTTACAATTTTAGCAACAATTTTTAGCTCATGTTCGATATTTAACACTTTCAAAAACAATGCAATAAAAACTTTCAAAATAATTATTAATTTTATTTTTTTTAAATCAATATTAATTTGTCTCGGTTGCAATTAACAGCAATTAGAACTATACATTACTATTAAATTATCATTGCAAAATATGGAATTATTATCCGAAGAATATACATGAAAAGACAAATACATAGAATAAATGTAAACGAAATAGTTTATTAAACTAAAATAATATATTGAATTAGAATTATATGTTCGTTGAACAGGCAATTAATGCAATAATACATTCATAATTCAAAAGTTAATCTAACTTAATTCAGGAAATAACCATCTTGATTTTTATTGTTTGAAATTTGAAATGTATATTTAAATATATTTAAATTAAGGAAATTTTAATTTTAACTTTTTATTGCTACTGAGACAGTAATTTTATTTTATATTGCATTTTCTGTTCTTATATTTGTATGAATTAAATGTTGCAGTACTAATATTGCAATAGAACAGAAAATGCAATATAAAAAGAAATTACTGTCTCAGTAGCAATAAAAAGTTAAAATTAAAATTTCCTTAATATAAATGTATAAATATTATTGCTGCATATATACAAAATAAATATCTAATTAAGAAATAAATAATCAAAAATACATCATTAAATATCTTTTAAATAATAAATCTAATGCAAATAGGTTTTGAATATAACTAATATATTCTAACGGAGATAATTAACCAATCATCTCAAGATTCAATTAAATTGTTCGTTAATTTAATGACAGATTAATCTTAATCAATCTAACTTTGAGACGTCGTTTCTTTATTTTTTTGATGAAAATGGTTTTATTTACTTGTCGAATAATGTTTTTTTGTTTTTGTATTTTTGTACAGTTTCTCATACTATCTAAAAAGACAATAAAAAAAGAAAAGATAAGAAAAATAATGTTTTTTTGAGTCTCAGAAGAAAAAGAAAAGAACAGCTTTAGCTGAATTGTCAGTCAATAAATGAGTGTCCTTTTCGTAAATAGATTGATCCGTAAATAGATTCAGTTTATTCCTAAGAAACTGAAGTTATTAAAATAAAGGTTTTCTTATTCGTTGTTCAATTATATTTTCTTTAGTAATTAAAATATTTATTAATTATCTGTCTATTTGTTTTGTAATCTTTCTGTTTTTAAGAAATAATATTTATAGACATTTTGAAATATATCTTTGCGGAATATTGAACACTCCAGGCAGTCCAAGTGTTTCCAAACGTGGAATTCGTTTGCTCTTAGGATGAGGAACTGCAGGTGTTTTGCTGACGTTCGGAGAAGAGGGAAATTTATTCTAAACCAACATGCAAATGCTCTTACATCCGGTATAAGTGGGATTAAATGCCAAAGCTCTCAATCCAATTACTGGTTTGTTTCTTCAAAGGCTAACACCTACCAGCCACCTGTGCTCGTGTCTAAACAAGACGACCTGCCAACTTTTTACTTACAATCACTTCTCTGCTATTTCGATCGGCAAATTACTAAAAGTTACAAAAGTCATATTTACTTTAAAAAAAAAACAACTAGGTGATGCTACACAAATATGTTTCAGTAATGAAAGCCAGATATTTTTCTCAAAGAAGTTGAAACAACTCTCATCGTAACAAAAAAATACTTGAAACATACTAACTTTTACAAAAAACCGTTAAAGTAATTCCGTGTAAAATCAGTCAATTTTGTAGTTTCACAATTTTTGAATTTTTTAGTTGAGCACACAGGTTGTTACACATTTCAGCAGTTCAAAACATTTTTTTTAAATATTCCCTCAAATCTGTTTTCACTTTTCCAAGGAGGCCATTTTTCCGAAATGACTGACCCTTATTTTCGAAAAGGAGAATGGGCGAACACTAAGGGAATTTGCCCCTCCCTGTATAGTGATAAGATACCTACAGAAAGATCTCCTTACTTACAACATATGTTATTTTTACGACTCGTCGCAATAATTAGTCCGTTCGGAGTTATATACGTCTAGATCTGACGTTTGAGTCATTGATTCTAATGAGTG
>JAFIDM010004315.1:896199-1010159 GCA_023159025.1 Thereuonema tuberculata | reverse complement strand
AATCATTGGGCACGTTAAATTTCTTTTCATTTTAAATATATGACTTTTGGGCTTTATTTAATGCCATAATTAAATTCCTTTTGCGCCTAGCAGATTGCAGGACAAGGAATAGTTGTTTTTTGTTTTTTATTTAATTTTTGGTTAGGATTTCTTCGGGGGGAGTTCCTGCTCTCGGGAGCGAGTCCCGGGAAAGCGATACCCCTCGCACCTTCTGGGTTTGTCATTCGGTGGAGTTTGGCTGGCTGTGAGTCCTAATAAGGACGAAATGGTCCATCCCAGTCTCTTCCCGATGACAAATCAGGGTGCGAATCCTTTCTTATAGCGTTGTGCCTCGTTTACTTGCTTAATTCTTTAATGTTCTGTTTGTTCGCAATTTGTAAACGAGAATGAATGAGGAGACAGATCATAGAAGAAGTGATGAAATAGGCAGTTCTGTCATCACATTTTTGATACGAAACCTAAAGAAGAGGAACTTACAATTTTTACTGATAACTGCCCAAGACAAAACAAAGAGTCCCTTTGGTTGCAGCTTTTCAAGACCATCACCCACTACTTCCTTATATCTGAACACACCCATTTGACCTCTGACAGAGACTTTTCACTGATTGAGGAGGCTCAGGATAACTATTCCCACATTATGTTTCTCCTGCATGGAAATACATATCGCGAAGGCTAATAAAAAGAATTTTATCGCAGATAACATAGAAAAGACATTTTGGATGTTTACTGCAAAATGTAACAAAGACAAAGGAAATAAAATGTGGCAGAACGTTCAGTTTTCTTCTGCTACACAGCGTGAACTTCGACGACTTTTCTCATCAAGCACAAAGTCAACGAAGACTACAAAGAAGTTCAGTTCTGTAAGGTTGGTCGACCAGCCAACATTATTGCACTTAAAAATCTTAAGCCAAAATATTATCAAGATTAACAAGTAAAAACTTTCAAATGAGAGAAGTCTTCTGCCTTATGTGCTGCCAATCTGCTACAACGTTTTCAATGCAGATTTCGAATAAATCCTGTTGGTGATGACATCGAGATAATCTATAAGAGAAGTAGGAGAATCTTCCTATTCTTATTAAGAACGGAACAATATTGAGATTTTTTTTTTTTACTTGATTTTGTGCAATTTTTTTCTTTTTTTTCGATGTATAAAACTTTTATAAAATTATTTAGGGGCAATATAACGGTAAAGCGATCTTTTTCATTGTTATGCGCATGATAAAAAAAGCTAATTAACCGCGCGCGTGCAATGGAAGCAGAAGGAAACGAAAAATGCAGGAAGTCGGATGGAAATACGTCTTCCCTGTTCCCTAATACGGGGTTAGGAAATCTTCTCGATGATCAAATGATAGACTTCACTCACCTAACGGAATTCAAGGAACTTTTATCCCATAGGAGGTTCAATCTTTGTTCAACCGGTGGACAGTTAGCGGCAATGATCACTCAAGGTGCTCCAGCGATTTATTAAGGCCTTTGGAATCGTTGTCGTCGGATCTTTCTCTTTCTGGTCTAATAGCTACGACTGAAGACGATCTGCAGTAAAATACCTTGCAGAAGATGACGGATGCAGTCTCTTACTCGTTGGTGATCGAATCTTAAGTTTCAAAAAGGAAATAAGTTTCCTTACTGCAGTTTGAAGTATTGAATATCTGCAGAGAGAACATTATTTTAGAATTAGAACCAGACTTTGATTAGGTATAAGAAAGTATTTAAATTATGTAGTTTTTTTAATTATGATAATATTATTTCTATTTCTATTTCTATTTTTTTATTGTTTTGCTGGTAGTTTGGAAAACAGCCGTAGGGGAAGGAGAAATATTGTTAGTGTTTAGCGTTAACTCGTTTTCGATGTTATTATATTTCGACTTGACATGTTAATTAAACTTAATATTAAAGGAGTTACCCTTATATTTAAGTCTTTATTTTGTTTTACTTTTTTCTTAATTCTAGATCTTCCCTCTCTTGTTATGTCTTCTTCTACTCGAGCCATTTTCCACTCAGTTGCTTTTAAGTCTAATGGATGTTATCAGGGAAAGTTAAGGTTGCACCATCGCCTTCATAATTTTTAAAAAAAATCTAAAAATCGTGAGAAAAACAATAGACCTTATTGAGGCTTAATTTCAACCTCTCAGGCAACAATTGCACGAAACCTGGACATGGACATGAAATATAGTCTACTTCAAGAGCAGTAAAATAGGTTTTGTTCTAAAGATATATTTCTTTTATTTGTGAAGATCTTATTGTTCCTGTGCGTATGGAAATGCACCGAATTTAGAGTCAGCTATATTGAAAATAAGGCGCTTCGGTGAAAACTAATTAGAGAGATTATTTTTAAAAATTGTTTTTGAACTACTGAAGTCTGTAGAAACATTTTCTCCAAAAGTAAAATTTTTAAAAATGACAAAGGTAACAAAAAGAAATTTCTGAGTGATTTCTTACGCTTAATAATATTGAAGCATGAGAAACATAAAACGAGGTGAATTTTTCCAAGAGAAGTGGAAGTTAGTGGTTACATCGAGATTGAAGCAGGATAAAGGAAGCAGATTCTGCTTCCAAATGCCAAAAGATATATCTAAGAAAAGTGACAGTGATTATAAATATAGTATGAGGAAACAAGAAGACGGAACTGACACTTTTCACAGTGATAAAATTAAGCTGATAAAAATCGCTGATGATTTAACTTTCCACGAACAACGCAAGAGAAATGTAACATCAGGTCCTAAGTGGAAATTCGCCGATGGAGAAAGCTTTGGATATTGGAAACAGAGATATTCCGGATCCAAATAAAATTATCCTTGGTGAAAATACAGTACAAAGGTATTATAGTCTCATCTAGAATTGGAAACGTGGAGTCATTCTAGATTGTGACAGTGAATATATTTTACAAAGTATATAAAGTAAATAAAAATATACAGTTTTAAAAAATTGTATCAACTAAGGGCTATATGTTTCGACCTCATCTTTCAGTCTTTCTTGAACAATTCTACAGCTGTAAATCCCTGATATAAATACAAAAAAGGATAACGGAAGTACGTAATCAGCCCGACGACGTAATATGCAGATATCCCCATTACTGCAAATGGTTTGCTTCCTCCGGGTCTTTAGGGTTTCACCAATGAGGATCTAGGAACCGCTAACCAACGAGATTTTCATCGTGATCAATCCGTCATCGACATTCCTTGTGCCTTTTTGTTTACAGCCTTCCTTCATGAGATCGAAACATATAGTCATTTTGTTAATACGAATGTTTATAACTATCTGTGAGCGTTTATTTTTATTACATAGAATATGTCCGCACGTTAAAGCCTTTACTATATAAAGTAAATTGTACATTTTGTCCCATAGAATAAAATGCAAAGTGAATTTATCAAAGGCTCAGTTCTGTAGTTTAACCTCCTATAAATGAACTACAATTAGAACTTGAATTATATTTTATTGGTTTATTTGTTCAAAGATTAACTTCAGTAAGCAAATAAGGTTTTCGACCAATTTATTTAACACCGTCTTATTAAGATAAAGAACAATAAAATATTGCTACTTTACAACGATTAACTTTATTAATTATGTTCAGATTAATTGTTTCTGTTTGTTTTGCATTTGATTTTTCTTGAGCTAGCTGAACTTGAATTGTAGCCGATTTTGAAGGTTGCCATTTTTTTAAATTTTTCCTAATAGAGATTAATTTTGAGTGACTTAACAAAACCTCAAGCTTTACTCTATCACTGCTTTTCGTGATATTCAGACTGATATTTCTACACTAAACTGAACGATATGAAAAGCTTAAATTCAGAACAAAAAAATGTTAGAAATAGACAGAAACAAGGCTTTTGTCCTTAACGAAATCCCCTCCATTTAACTTCAAATTGATGATAAATACTAATAAAGGATAAAATCTCACTACACTGGAATTGATCAGAAAAAGTTATACAACAGGGAAAAAAATGACCCGGATAACAAACAAACAAACAACGAATAATCTCTCCTGATAATTGTTCGCATTAATTTTTTTCATCTTAACATTCAGTTTTCCAGGTCTACAGATATCGCCAGACTGTTCGATTTGTATTGTAATGGGCGGGTCTTTAATTCAGATTTTATTAACAAATTAATTTGAACTTTTATTAATCCACTGTTTTTATGATATGAATAATGATTATAAAAAAATTTCAGAAGATATATTTTTCTGTTTCGTCAGTTCTTATCCTGGTCAAGTGAATGAAATTTAAAATTTTGAAACTTAATAAAAAGAGCTATTCTTAAAAAGTTATCTATAAAAGCTATTATTTTATATTCAAAGTAAAATTTAATGAGAAAAAAGCAAACAAACGTAAAACCGTAATTATTTTTTTTTGACGACATTAAATGGTTCTTTTTTGTTTGTTTATTTTTTCATTATAAATTTCACTAACATATAAATCTTAGACGGTTTGTTAAAAATTGCATCTTTAAATAATAATTAAATTTGTGTTGAAGAAGGCCATTGGTCCATCGAAAAACATTGAAAATATTTACTGAGAAATTTCAGTCGACATCAAGAGAAAGCGTTTGAAGGATATCAAACATTATTCCGTGTTCGGTATCTTTTGGCGTAGTAAAAAACGATTTGAGTTTTATAATTTATTTTCAGTTTTATTGTAATGTCGTTATTTCATTTTATTTACTTAGACAGGTTGCTGAAATCAGTTTATATCTGCCCTGTTCCATCGTATTAATTTCATAGCAAATAAGTTATTTACTACGTATCTAAAAATGTTTTGAACCATTTTTTTCAAAGATTATAGGGTTAGTGAATGTATATTACAGAAGTCTTGTTTTTCAAAAATGTAATGAAGTTGGGAGGATTTCCGCCACACTTTAGGAATAGCGAAAATATGATGTGAACAGAATGGTCCTTGTCAAAACGAAACAAAAAAACGATACATGTAAAGAGAAAGACAGCAGAAAGAGGAAAGCGAATTGTTGAAACAAATGTGATAAGCGGAAGAAGGACATAAAGAATCCAGAATGACAATGTACGAACAGATAGCGGAAGAGAAGAAAGGAACGAAGTGTGGCTGAACTGTGCTTGAGAAAAAAAACAGCGTCGTTGTTTGACATACAGTGACTTTGTGTCCACGTTTAAATTCCTCCGTCTGTGATAATGTCAAGAATAGGAATTTGATAAAAATATACAAAATTACAAAACTAATGAAGAAATTACATGAAGAACAAGAAATTGGATGGCAGTTAACCAATTACAAGGGAAGAGACTAAATTTCATAGAATCGCCACATGGGGTCACCGTCACCCACTCATCCAATTGTCCGCCCACCCTAAATACAAGTTTCCATTCCCTTTCGCCCGCTCGTCTTTTAAGTTGCTTGATCATGTTTTATCAGTTTTAATTGAATGAAGTTATAAATTGCATTTCCTAAGTGTTTTCACATAGCTATTTTTGAAAAACAAACTATAAAGTTTTAGGTGGAATTTTAATATGTTAGTTTTCTTTTTCCAAAGAATGTTTGTAACCACATCTTCTTGACTAATATATTTAATGAAGAGACGATGTATCTTTTGTATTTTCCAAAATTAAATTAATAATTATTAAAATTAAATTAAAAATTATTAAAATTAAATTAAAAATTATTAAAATTAAATTAAAAATTATTAAACAAAAAAAATTCCAAATACAAAAGCTAAATTGTGAGTAATATTGATGTGAATTTGCCAAGTTCTCCAAATGAACTTATATCTTTTTATTTTACACATTTTTTGCTTTGAATAAAATAGGATTTAACTAAGTAAATGAAGGTATTGGGAGGGAGGTTTTGTAAATAAGTAAATTATTTTTTGTTGTTTCCTCGATTTAAAAAAAAGCCAAGATCAAAATATCATCAAAATTTTGTAAAATAAGCTTTAAGTTATTCAGAATTTTTTTTCTTTTCACAATAATGTTTAGAATAAATTTTTCATGAGTCTCTTTCCATCCTGATATTATTTCCGTTTTACCTCTGAAAACACTGGAGATTTAAGGTTGAATCCTGAAAACATTTAATTTGAAACATTCAAAAAATTCTGTGAAAAAGATCTTTGGTCTGTATTCACGTGATTCATTAGAGAAACCATTCGTAAATGTTTGTCAAAATTTATATTTGAATCCATTACCTATTTCAGTTTTGTCATTTATTGTTTATTTCACTCTTTTGTGAATTTCTTCGTTTAGCTTCGACTGTCAAAGAACTGTATCAGAAGTGATTCCTGATGACAGGGATTTTAATGTTTTCTTTGAGCTCACATATAGTAAATGATAGGAAGATTTTTTTGGATTAAGGGCAAAGAAATAACATGATTAATAATCCAGTGACAAGAACAAATGAGCCGTTTTCTTCGAAAGTGGTGTAAGTCCATTTTATAATATATGGACATATTTAAGGGTTTGCATTTGAATGGTTTGAAAAATATTGGTATATGTTAATATGTTCAGTTTTGGTTTTTTTTAATATTAAATTGATCCAAGTTTATAATATGATCGTTGTTGGCAGATTGCCTAAATAGCTTTATCTCATTACCATTGTTGCACGTGGTTTCACACTTGAGATCTCGTGCGTTCCTTTGTTGGTTGTTGTATTATTTGGTCTGAGTTTCGACCGACATGTTTTTTTCCGTTGATGTAGTTTTTAGTTATTAAATAAATGTTTACGCTATCTTTTATGGTGGACATTTAAACTATCTACTAATTGATAGTAACAGTGATGTAGTAACAATCGTTTTTAAAATTTTTAGTTTAAAGAAATTTATACTTTTGATGACCTCAAATGGACTTACATCACTTTCAATGTCAACAAAATGTAAAAAAATCATACATTTATGAAATATTAAATATGGAATTTCAATTGAATCAAACCAATTTCTTTATGAAATTTTTAATATAAAAAAAAAGTGTGTGAGTGCCACTGTACTCACGAGGGATGTGTAAACATAGACGCACCTGCGCCGTAGTGCCGTACACACAAGGAATTGGAAATTATCTGTCGGTGTAGACGTGACGTCATTTCGCACGCAGGTGTTATGCACCTGCGACATAGCGCAGTACCCACACGGAATTGGAAAAAAAATGAAGACAAAAAATTGTCTTCAAAAAATAGTAGGTACTCCTATAATTTTTGAACTAAATATTATGTCTTTGCAGCAAGTGGACTTTCACCGCTTTCAAAGTAATTATATTTGTAATGTCATTAACTACGAAAATGTATATTGATAAAATTGATGGAAATTTTGAAGGATTTTTTTTTTGAACTGTTAACAGATAAAACGTTATAGCAGATTGCATTCGTTGTTACCATTAACTAACTTTTTGTCAAAAATGGACTTTCACCACTTTCAAAGAAAACGGCTCAAGTATAAACTCAGAATCTTTATTTACTCGATTATTAAAAGTTAATACTCGTTTATATAATCTGTATTTTTCTTTGTTTCAGCTCGGAGATGTCCCTAACTCAGAGTTTCGGATTGTAACTAGTGCCCTCAACAAAATAATTTATAAAGGTATGATTTCTTGTTATTTACATCAAATTATAACAAATCTTAAGGAAATCTTCAAATGAATCTGTTTGTCGTAAATGGATCAAATTTATCTCACTTGTAAATTGAACGCGATTTATTAAAATTTCATTACATCAGTGAATGAATCGGAATCTATATTGCAATTGGAAAAAAAAAATTGGAAAAATTAGATACATTCAATTATTTTGTGGCCCTGTACTCCTATTAACCCATAATTTTGGAGATTTTATCCAAATTAATTTTATATTTCCGGACATTCGAAGTCCTCAAAGTTTCTTGATTGTTCTAATTATTTTAAAAATATTTTATCAATAACTTTGATCAAAAGAAATTTAAATATACCTGTCAATGTGGAGATGGCTACTAAGTGACATCCCAGGACAGCTGTTTCACGCTCATCAGCGTTCATCAGCTGAGATAGACCTTGTAAACAGCAAGGTCTCATTACGGAGGTGAAAAGACATATAAATCAAAAGTAATATGGCAATTGCCCCCAAAAAAATGCCATATTAAAAAAAAAATTAAAAAAAAAGAAATACACACTTTTAAAATAAAATAAAGAAAATTCATGTTCTGATTTGTGCCAGCCTCGATGAATTTTCTATGCACAATTCAATAAAAGCGGCTAAAATTAAAGAAATTTCGAATTACACAAACTTGACCCTTTCTTCTCTTTTAACCTGTTTAAAAAATCTATTAACATTTTTTCTAATGAAGCAAGAACCATATCGTAAAGTGTTACATTAAATATATATTATATTTATGACTGAAACATTAGGGAAATGGTTCCTAAACTTTTCGGTCTCGCATCATTTTTTGATATTGTTACCTTCGTGACTTCATTTATCATTCAATAAAATGAAATTATACTTCTGTCTGACTGACCTTGCCAAAAAAATTTTCCTTTGTATTTTTTTCGCTTGTACTTTTTTCTCTTGTATTTGCAAAGATAGTTTCCTCAATATTTCTCGGATTTTTTATAGATGAAAGTGTCAGAACCACTTGATCTATTATTTTTCCAGAATCACATGATGGAAGAAGAAATATGGAAAGCCATTTCCTTCAAGTAATATGACAGATAACTATCAGGGTGTCTTGGAAAATGCATTGCCTTTGAAAAAGCTGCCGCCCACAACACAAGACACTTGCTATTATGTAGGCAAACCAGATGACACGCCACCTTGTGTCAAAACAAAATAAACAAGTGTCAGCCAACAGCAAAATGATAGCTATCTCCGGAGCCCCTTCCCACCCTGTGTTACAATATTGACAGTCATTCACTCGATCAATAGGCGAGGAGGAGGAGGAGGATTTTTTTTTAAAAAGAGACTTGATTCTTGAGGGAAAAGGTTCCACACTTTGGACAGATTCATGTTTAGTTATGAATATAAAAATAAAGTAAAATAAATATATGAATAAAGAAACAAACACTAAATAAATAAATAAATAAATGAATAAATAAATACATAAATAAATAAAATATAAGAAGCTACATAAAAAATGAATTCAGTCGTTGTCCAGCAGTTGCAATTTATAAAAATTTAAGTTTTTGCAATATAATTAATTATAATATTCCTATTTTCAAATATTTTAAAAAATATTTAACCAAAAGTATTTTTATGCATCTTTCAGCATCTATAACATAAAAATGCTCGGAATTTATTTTCCTTAAACAAACAAATATTTCAGAGAGTAATATTTTATTTATTTTAAAACAAAATAAAAATTCAATTCGACAATAAAAGGTGTTGATTATTGTTTTTTAACTATTGCTATTAAAACAAAATCAGTCGTTTTCTTCTAAACTCAGGAGATCTTTTTACGTATTTGTCATTCGCTTATTTTATGTTTTCTCCCGAAGTAACTCAAAGTAGATCTTGTAAGCTATCCAAATCCAATCTTTTTTATTGGTAATGGTTGTAGTTATTATAAGTCTTAAAAATTTTTCTGTCAAGTGGTGAAATAATCACAAACAAAATTGTGCCATAATTTAACAGCAGTTCACTTCGTATGTATTTTTCAGTGCGTGTTATTCAGAATTCTAGTGCTGCAATAGCAAAAACTACAATGAACCGAAGCCTACAAGAAACGTCACATTTTTACAATATAATCTTATTACTTGGATCTCGTAATATTTGTATATTTGTTGATCCGTTGAATTTTCCATTTCAGTGATGTGTGATGAAAAACTCTAAAAATATTCAAAATAATATATTCTTGATGATATTCAGGTGTTGTACTGTTTTATTGCTACTGTAAATTTGAAAATGAATGCAGAATGTTCATAGAAACTCATTTGCTGCTAATAGTCGGAAGAAAACCGTGTTTTTTTATTTTAACTCTGAAGTTTATGAACGAGAGATGCATTCTTTTACTTGAAAGTTGTACTTATGGTTTCTTTGAGGAAAATAGCTCCTAAAAGTTCTTGTAAGAATTGGAAATGAAACAATTGACAGGAGACAATAATTGAAATGATAAAGACATGCTCATCCATATTAAAGACTCTTTTTTTGATTTGCTTAAAATTAATGGGACTTTTTATCGTTTTTTTCGCAATAGGGAAATTTCAATGTGTATCTCCTGCGATCATAAGGGCCGTAGCCTCATACAGTAGGATGCTACAAATTTAACTCTTACGATAATTTAGAAATAAGAATAGTAATTTTGTTCTTCTGTTGTAATGAATGACTTGGAAAAAAAGATAAATGTTGCATCTTCAGGATAGAAAACTTGAAGTTGTTTCAGATTCTTGTTTATTCTTTTTTTCTCTAAAGCGCATTGCACATGGATCCGAAAATCGGACGGCGGATCTAAAATTCGGACGTATTCCATTTCACTTAAGGGTTTCCTGAAGACGAACTTTCATTTCGAAGAATTCACTGTATTTCAAACAACGGCTGATATAACTTTGTATTTTTCTTTTTAAAATCAAAGTAGCGTTTAGGTTTTCTTAAGACGAATAGTCATTTCGAAGAATTAAAATGAATGAAAATAAAATAAAAATAAAATGAATGTTCATTTAAGGAAACCCTTAAGTGAAATAGAATACGTCTGATTTTCGGATCCATGTGCAATGCGCTTAAGAGTTAAATCTAACTAAAAGCTGGAATGTCATTTATTACAAGATTCCGTGGAATTGAAGAGTTTGAATGGTCCGAAATTGCAGATTCAAATTGAGTTAATGAAGGAATATGCTGATTGACCAACTACATCGACAGTCACATGGTCATTGTTTTCATACGCTACCTAGTAGGACGTTTACGTCACCAGAAAATCAATTGTATTCTTTTCCTGTCACAAAAAAGCCAAATAATATAATAAGTATTTAAAAAAGCTTACAGTATATTTTATGAAGTTTTTTCACACTAATACATTGATATCAGTGAAATTGTCAGTCGCGGGCTAATCAAGTTTAGTAAACATTTATCTTCATTAAAGTATAGATATACTGCTGCAAAATGAATTGTCTTTTACTTGTTTATATCCATACAGCACAGAGTTTGTGTAGCCTATAGAATGGTGATCGTTCGGATCTTACAAACTATATACTGTATATGGATATAATGATTGCCTTCTGACATAGACATTATGCAACTACAAAGCTTAACAATATTCTTGACGAATGAACAAATTACATTTAGCGTTAAGAATTTATCAGGTTTCAGACCACTGCGGATTGTGATGAGAGTGGCGCTCTATTGTACTTGAAAAACTTATCTGTTTGTAAGGGTCTTCTGACTTAAGTAAACCGAGGCAAGTCAGAAGGAGTTAGACAGACATTTGTTTACTTTAAAGATTTTGGTATCCTTTTATCTTTTGGGGACTTCTGAAACATCTGTTACCTCTTGCTAACAGGATGAAAGCTTCTAATACATGTTAACAAGCATCTACGGTCACTTACTTCACCTGGTCCCTAACAACTTTCAATCAGTTTAAAGGAGCTATATACTTGAAATTCACATTTAGGGTGAAAATCCATTACTCTTCTTTCTATTTGAAAAGTTTTAAAAGCAAGTGATCGTCACTTCTCCGTGAATTGAATGATAACAGAAATTGCATGGAATTTGTTTTCCCGTAGATCTTGGAAATCGTAAAACCTTCATCCGAATATTTTCTTCAAATTATAAAAATAATAACGTCATGATCCTCTCCCAAGGTATTAATATTTTGACCAAATAGTTTTAGAAAGGAGTAACGGATTATTCGAAAATTTGCATGTTAAGTAAATGGGAAGAATGAACAGATTGATTTACATGTTTATAATATGTATGGAACATTAGATTTTTGACTTTGACTGATTTCTTAATAGTGATATGTTTTGGAATATTACAAAATACTTCAGTCGCTTTCAAAACTGAAAATTTGGTTTGACAAAGCTAATCAAAAATAAATCAAAATTTTTTTTCAAAAAAGCATTAATATCTCTTGAAAGTTATTTTTACTTCATATTACCGTTAAAGCCAAACGTTTAAAGTAATATAAGGAAACATTTCATTAATAATAAGTTTCCTAAAAATACACTGTCCATTCTAATTTCTTTCTTCTAGACGGTGAAAGTTAGCTTAGACAAAAACATATCTTCTCAGGAAGACAATAATGAAATCCTTTTTACAGAATAACTAAAAGTCGAATCCAATGAAAATCAGTGAAATGGATGAGTAACTCATGCAGTAGATATCGTACAATAGAAATATTAAAGAAACTGCTAAATGATAAAGACAATCTTAATTCAAAGTAGTTAAAAGCTTTTAACGGAAGTATTCCTCCTGGATTCATTATTTCTAAGAGAAACATTACGACATAGATCAATCCTTATGTGTGTACCACCGGTTCCCTGATTTCCAGGCATGACGGAAGCACCCTCGAAATCCCAATCATCATTTAGGATGAAAAATATAATAGTTGTGGTTCTGTATGAAATATCGTTAGAAAAGATCATTATAGAAATTTTCTTTTGCTAAAATAGTCGCCACCATTACGGAGGGTTGTTTATAATCTATGGTAACGATTTGCATGGCGCGTGACGTCTCAACCAATCACAGTAGGTATGCAAATTTATGCAAACGTACAGGTGAGTACTTAAAGATTAGTGTGGAGGGGTGTGGATAGTTTGTTCGGAGAAATGCCGCCGAAATTGTCACAGTTTTGGGAAGGTACGTTACAGCCCTTTCCGACGGGAAATTTAGTTATTCCGCAATAATTACGGCATGTAAGAAAAGAGGTTTCACCATTTCGAAGAAAGGAGTTCATAATGTGTTGGTTGATGTTAGTTTCGCCCGTACAGTACAGATTGCCGGGACTGAAAACCAAGCAAATCCAAGGACACCTACAAGTCGCACAAAGACTGTCATTGAGAAAGTCAAGAAAATGGTGACGGGGAACAATCCAGCGACCCAACGGACCATTGCTGCGAAGGTAGGAACATCTCTTCGTACTGTAAACAAGATTATCCATAAAGATTTGGGACTTCAAAAGAGACATAAAAGCAAGGTTCACAAGCTCTTACCGAAGCACATTTCAGAACGTAAGACAAATTGCAGAAAACTGTATGAACGACATCTCGCTGGGGATAAATGGAAGTATGTTGCCACATTAGACGAAGCATATGTTTATCTGTCCGACTGCAATAAACCAAGGGCGATTTTCTATCGCCCAGTGGGAGCCAAATCGTTTCTAAATTGGTACAGAGAATGTCGTGAAACTTTTTCGAAGGGATTCATGATCGTCGCGGGTTATTCCTATCAAGGCTAGCTACAGATACGGAGGATGGCTCAAAATGTAAAGGTGAATTCTGGGTACTATCAGGATCACGTACTGACACCAATTTATACACAGGAACTACCTACTCTTTACGGAAACGACGTTTACTAGGTCCGTCTCCACCAAGACAAGGCGTCCAGCCATACGTCCAAATCGACCCAGAATTTTCTTACACGAATGGAACAGCAAACCGGAATCCAGGCTACACCCTTTACCGAGATACCAGTGAAGTCTCCAGACGCATCGCCCATGGATTTTTGCGCATTTGGACTATTAAAACGAGCCTTGGGAAGCCGACGTCCTCGTTCATTGGATGGACTCTGGAAATGTTGTCAGCAGGAGTGGCAACGTATAAGTCTTCCCGTTCTTCGCAGTAGTCTCCTGCAATGGAAATTGCGTTGTAGAGCGATAGCAGTATCTCATGACCATCAAATATAGCATGATCGTTGGTACAGAAAGGGAATTTTTGGGAAATAGACCCGAATCCAAATCGTTGTCATAGATTGCAAACAACCCTCCATATCTTAAGTCCTCTGCCCAAATACAGAAATTAGATTTGTTGTTTAGAGCAAGAAAGATGAATTATTCGCAATATAGCCTACTTGTGTTACTCCCTGATCTGTTTTTTTCTACTGTTTTTCAGGGCAGCAATCTCCTGTAAAGCACATATCCATCCGTGGTCTTCTTCCAGACACGGATTTCTATATGACGTATGAAGGCTCTACGACGATGCCCGGATGTTACGAAACAGTAACGTGGATTATAATGAATAAACCTATTTATATAACAAAACAACAGGTAAGGAAAGTATTTTCGTATTTTCGCACATCCTTGAAAAAAAAATCAGAAAAGAAAATCCGTAAAGTAGCGAATCTTGACCACATATCATTAAGGTTTAAAATGATTGACAATATTTCAAAACATTTATATTTGTATCTGAAAGCCGTTTGTCAAAAAACTGGTTTCTAGTTCCAACACTTGACTGGCTAGTAGTTTCAATCTGCTCTGATAGGAGCAATTTAGATAATTACACTACAAAGATTGATTTGGGAAACATTCCTTATTCCAATTGCAATAATTGAAATTTATTCTGACATTGGAGAAAGTTAGACCGATTATTTATGGAATAGGTATTGTGTTTTGTATTATAGAAGCCTCACTGCAATCAACTATAAATGATGATTTCAAGTGATATATTCCCTCAGAGTAAAAGGCAGTAAAAAATTGCTATTATTCCTAATTTTTGATTATTATATTATTTCAAAATAGCAATGATTATACTACGCATTCTATTTTATGAAAGATAAATTTTAAAGACTATTTCCGGAGATCTTTTGACGAAAGAATTTCCTAACGAAATTTGGAAATAAATTGAAGTTTTGAATTTCATTGAAATTTCCATGAATTTTTAAACATGGGTAAATGGCTTTTATTTATTATAATATGAATTGATATTAATTATCAAATAATTATCAAAAGCATAAAAAGAATACTTGATTAAGTTTCTAGGTCTTATAAAGTGACGCATTACTATATATTATTTAATTAATTGAATTTTTATGCTATACAAAAATTTAAGTAAAATTTGGTTTTTGTTGTCTATTTTTTCTTTTAATCAGGTACTGATAAACTAGTCTGACTTTTCAATTAGCTATTGTGAACTAAGCAATGTTTGTTTGTTGCTTCTTCTTTTTGTAGCTCTATGCATTGCGAAGACTAATGCAGGGAGAGAGAGATCACCCCAAAGCAGCTCTCGGAAACAACATCCGGCCAACAATGCCTTTACACAACAGAGTCATCCTTACTAACATTGATTTTAGACATAAATCGGTAAGTTGTTTATAAGGGAATCTTATTTATAATATCACTTTCTCATTATTTCTTAAGTTCATTGTTTATTTATTTACATAGGCAGATTACAAACCAACTCTACAGGATACATTATAAGTGGAAATGTCTTAAACTTCATGAAAATTGTTAAAAATCTTGTAATAATTAAATCGTTAATTTTTTTTTGTGAAATCTATTTCCTTAATCTTTCTTTGTTTGCAATCACAGCTAGCCTATATAAATTAGCAAAGAAAATGTATCTCTTTTGGAATTTAAAAATAAGAATTTTTATATTTGCCAAATAAGTCGACTGTTTTTTTGTTTTTTTTTTTGGTCAACCCCTTTACTCCAAATGCCTTCAAGCACGAGATTATTTTCAACAGTGTTTAAAAATGTTTTTGATTTCTAAGAATGAGTAAAATGCTTTGTAACTATATTCTATAAACTTTTAGTAATTATTAGATGATAAATTATAAGCAGTGACTTATTAGATGGATTTATGGATGAAAACTTTGCTCTATTAACTATCTTAATTATATTTGGTGAATGGACAACGCAGAATTCTTTTACATGTTTGAACAAGTGAAAATCTGGCCTTGATCAAATAATGTTTCGCCCAAAACTTCATAAGGCTTCATTTTTCCAAAGAAATTATTATTTTCTAATTTTAAATGAATCATTTTTGCTGGATAATTAATGGACAAATAATTAAATAGTAATGTTTTACTGAAATCCTTGAAATTTAAAATATTGAGCAGGAGAAGTAAAGCTTTGAGTTTCCTTCCACGACATCGTCGTACCTTGAAGTCAATCCTTACAGTTCGTTGCAATCACTGAACCTCAACTGATGACGAAGGAGGGAAGTTCTTTGCCGAGACATTCACCTCCAATGCCTGGCATCGTCCAAATGATGTCGTAAAGTTGTTATGGTCTGTGTGCGACAAGTGTCCTGCGTAACAAGAAGAGCTCTTGGGATCTTGCCAGAAACAAAGCTCATCGCAGCCAATGGATTTATGTCATGGCCTAATAAAATAAGAAAGGACCCCTTCTTTCCTAATATCCGGAGATTAAGTTTCACTCCAGTCGTTACATCCTATCAAAGGCTCTTTCATCTTTCTCTGATGTTATCTAAACCTTCGCAGAAAATATACCAAGAAGGGTTAACAATTAAGCTTAAAGAAAACTTATAGTTAGCTTGTAATATTAGAATTTCTTTATTATTTCCTTTTCAGAAGTTCTTAGACTCAAATATAAGATAAAAACTACAGTTAATTGATATTGTGAGATTTGTTCTTAAAGTACACAAAGGAAACCAGTTAAAACGAATTGAAAAGAAAAACGATACCTAGCTTCCTTTTTAAAAATACATCCACTCCTCCCATCCCTCAGAAATTGCAAAAATTGAAGTAATTTCGAATTATTTCATCGTAATCGCACATAACAAATTCGGCATATTTATAAAAAATTAACATTTTATTTGTAATTTAACATGGAAATAGATAAGAGTCTTCAAAAATAGTCTTCTGACTCTTTCAATTGTGATTCACCTCAAGATTATTCAGTAACTGAACAAACCAAGTAAATCTTAGTATTCTTTTTTTCTGTTTCTTTTTTCTTTTGTCTACATGCGAAGCACGTTAAAACTGTAGGTGGAATTTCACAAAATTAGGTACTTAGTAATGGTCGATGTAATGCACACAATAGAACAGCAGCCTTTGCAAAAAGGAAAGAATGTTTGATGGACCAACACATTCAACTTAGACTTAAGATAAAAAATATTAATGCTTATTTAAAATCTGCAAGATGACTGGTCACTGAAATAATTAAATGAAAATTTCTAACTTAATTGTTAATAGATGCCTCCGCTATACTTTAAAGATTTAATGGCGAAGAAAAATAAGTGACCCTGTGCTCTTGAAGAAAACTTCAAACTGACTTCAACAAGAAAAGACTTAAAATAAGAAGAAAGAAGATTTGCCGCAGGATATTTGAGAAAGAATTTAGAAAGTTCGGAAACGTAAAGAGAAAAGATGGTCAGAATAGAGTCAGCTGTCATATGATACTTAATACCTTTGATGCTGAAAGAATATGGATTTTATTATTATTAATTATCTATGGTCCAACATAAAACACAGTCTCGTTAACTCTCCATCTTCTCATTACTAGAAATAAAAAAGATCCCGATAGCTCTTGTCAAAACGGCAGGACTGATTTCTTTACAATATGAATAGAAATGGCTCAACAATTGAACTTCAATTAAAATGGGGGAACGGTTACTTTGATCTCCACCATCTAAATCTCAAAATCAATCACAAATGATATAAAACAGAATAACATGCTTTCATTTAGATCCCAAATCAAAAGTTTGAAAGCGACATTTTTAAATCTTTGATCACTACTTAATTCTCCTTTATTTCTCGCAGCTAAATAAAGAAAAATCAACAATAATTATAAATTTGACGGATCTTTAATAAAAAAAAATAGAACTACAAAATCATTAGTAAAGATAAATTTGAAAATAATATGCAGAATTTTAATGAAACTTCATAGGTATTTCGTAAGAATTGAATTGATTCAAATTTCACAGTGAAAAAATACATTTTTGTTGGACAACAGCATCATCTTTGCTATATAATCAGTACTGTGCTGAGCCATTTTTGGCTACTATACATGCTAATGTACGACGTGGTATAAAGTGAAACAAAGTCCTGATGTCTTGTAACAGATTCCTCCAAGCTTGCTGAAACTCCTGCTCCAATGCCAGATGTACGATGAGGTATGCGCTTGACATTCTAGCATGAAGCAGACATGCCTGATAGGGACAAGTCTGAGGGATCTGGCATGTGAAGGAAAAGAATGAATTATCTGGAAATACACTGGCAAATGCAGATGTGTGTGGATATGCATTATCCTGTGAATTGCTGCTGGTAATGTGAAATGAAGAGCACAAAAACAGTTTATTTAAAATATTTGACTACAATTCAAAACAAATTTAGGTTAAGGCTTAGAAGGAAGAAGAACCTATCAATTGCAGGATCTTCTCCATATATTGCTATGCGGTTTAAGTTCATAGAATCACTGCAAGAGGGATCAGCAGTGATGGGAAATGGCTTCCAACGCCATTACAGCAAGAAGAGACTGTGTGCGTCTCGCCAATATGCCAGGAGTTAAGCACTGTCCAGTCCTCCTACAGTTCAGAGATGCGATGATCATTTGCGGCAACCATCACTTACTGTGGTTTGATTGTAAGAAACCTTCGGGAGGAGATCATATCTCTCGGGCACGGTCCCACTCTCTGGAGGAGGATTGGACAGCGTTCAAATTCTGGCAATATTGGGGACAGATCACAGCCATTACTTCTGGTGTAATAGTGTGGGAAGCCATTTCTTACGATAGCTGATCACCTTTTATAGTGATTCGACGAACTTTTAATTCCCAGCAATCCACCCAGGAGATTCAGTTGATTTACGCTTCATGTAACTCCTGCCAGGAGTAATTTTCCAACAGGATAATGTACATCTACATTTGCCTACAGTATCTCCAAGTATTAATTCTTTTCCTTCACCTGCCATGTCTCCAAGCAATTCCTTCTCTTTCTTGACGAAATAAAAGTTATTTCTATAAGACCGAAGAAATAACTTCAATTTTCAACCATTCATTCATTTTTTGCTTTGAGTTTATTCAGTAACAAATTTTACATATTTTCGGAATTGTAATGAATAACCTCTTCACTTGGAACACTCACAAATGTAAATATGCTACACGAGAGACTAAATTCTATAATATATACACTGGCCAATAAAAAAATCGACTCAACATACATATTTTCATTTGCTGCATATTATTTTAGAAATTAAAATATTTTGAATGACAATGTATATATCATTTGAAAGCTTATAAAGTACACTTTCCAATGGTATTATAAGGAATCAGAAAAATTTTCTTTACTGTAGGACATAGAACAGAAACATGTTGAAACGGAGCAATGAAATAGAAATGGTTTGCTTGAAAAGAAAATCAAAATAATGTAAAATGAAATATAATTTACGCTAATCAGTATTTGCCACTCCTAGCTCTTATAACGGCTTCCATACAGTTTGTCATCGACTGTATTAACTTCTACACCATATCTTGAAGAATGGCTTCCCACTCCTCTACCAGGGCCGCTTGGAGTTCAGTAATGATGCTAGGGGCGGAACTTCTGGCTCGAACCCTTCTATTCATTTCAATGGGATTTTTGTCTGGTGTCACATATTCATTCCATATGTGCTCAGTGGGATTTAAGTCTGGGGTCTGCGGAGGCCAGTCCATGGTTGGAACGCCGACCTCATCCAGGTACTGTCGGGCGCAGCTCGCAACATGTGGTCTGGTGTTGTCGTGACTAAGAACGTCCTGAATGACAAACATGCGGGACCACACAGTCGCCTAAGATTTCTCTGATAGTCATCTGACGTCAAACCACCTTTGCGGCCACCACCAACTATGGTAACGAGATCTGTTTTCATCTTGAAGGAAATCTCAACCCACACCATGAAGGATTCGCAGGATCCATACCTTACTTGTTATTAGATACAGCATTGTGTATAACGTTCTCAGGGTCTCCTGTATATCGGAGCTCTTCTGTCGCTGCCGCGCAAGCACATTCTGCTTTCATCGAAAAACAAAACATTGCCCCATTTCTCTAAAATTCAATCGACAATGAATGATCTCTAGCAAATTGAAGATGATGAGATGCCAGTAGAGGGGCCAGTAAAACCTCTTCAGGTCGCCATTCTTCAACCGTCTTCTGACTGACCAGTCACTGACATCCATCCCCTGTGCTCATCGCAGTTCTTGTTGGATGTTGATGCCGGTAACGTAGCGATTTTGGAGTGAAGTTAAGATAATGAAGCTATCCTCTCTTTGCGATATGGACCATTGTCTGTCTGAACCTGGTCTCCGATCGAAGGATACCCGCCGTCTTATACCTCCGCTATACTCGCGATAGACTGGATCATGTTGAATTACCGATCGAAACGGAGATCGTGTGCTCCTCTTCCAAGAAGGCAACAAATCAAGCTACTTCTTCAGTCGTTGTATCCATTTCATTAGTGAATACTGCAAATTAATTAAAGGAGATGTTTGCCTATCAACTTATGTAATATGACTGATGAGTAATTTTTAGAACACTAACTAATTTTATAATGCAACATACATGACATTACAAGCATTTGACAGCGCTGTTGACACTAGATCTGATATCAGGTTGCAGTATTGTTGGATATTGACTTATATTGTATCATTTGAAAGCTTATTTTCTACAATTTCAGATGAAGAAATTTTGTCCGTTAATACAGTGGTGGTCAGAATTATAAGGACAACTGAAAATTTCACAGAAAAAATTTATTTCTGAAGTAAATAAAGTGAAATGTATATATAAAATGCTTTTTTAAGCTAGAAATCATTGTAGAATGCAAACATTGGAAAATGCAAAAAATGAATGATTTGCCGTATTAAACAAAAAATGTCATTGTAAAAACTGGCCAAAATTATAAGGACAATGAATGTTTTTGGCCTAAAACATACTAATAATTAATAATCTCCCCCTTCTTCTCAATCACTTTCATCAGTCTTGACGTCTTAGAGTTTGACAGTTCCTTAAGAACGTTTTTAGAAATGTTTTTCCAGGCTTTTTCGATGGAGGACATGAGTTCTTGCTTATTTTGATATTGAACACCATTTTTGTATACTTCGTGTGCCAGAATACCCCACAGGTTTTCCATTGGATTTAGATCTGGGCTTCTGGCCGGCCAATCAAGTAATTTCACGAAATTAGCATCAAACCATGCTTTCGAAGTTTGAGAAACATGTACTGAGGCATTGTCCTGCTGGAACAAAAAGTCTCCACTTGTAATTGACGGTGCTTCTGATAAAAGATTATTGCCCAATATGTAAATATAACTCTCAGACTTCATTTTGCCCTGCACAAAAACTATTGCAGTGGTTCCGCCAGTTGCGAAACCTCTTCAGACCAGCCACTGAGCCACCTCTAAATCTATGGTTTGCGAAAATTTCTTTTTCTTTATGGAGATCATACCAGAAGTAGCGAAAACCATCTGGTCCATCCAAATTAAACTTTTTCTCATCAGAAAAGATAATATCATCGCACTTCTTTTTCCATAGTAATGCATTTTTTGACAAACTCCATCCTCAGTCTCTTATGAACTTTTGTAAGAGGTGGTCGTGACCTAAGTTTTCCTAACGAACCTTTTTTTCTTTTTGTAAAACATGTCGAACAGTTCGAACACTGCACCGTGAGTTTAATTCCAGTTTAATTTCCTTCGATGTTTGTTTTTTGGAGCAACCTCGCCTTATTATCATTCTTTTCACAAGCGCAGAAACAGAAGATGGCCTACCTATACGTCTTTGCCGTCCATATTTTTCGGGATTTTTAAGAGAGTTATACATAACCGTTCTTTGTCGAAATTTGATGTACAGTAAGTCCTGAACTTTTAAAAGCAGCCACTTTCCCTTTCTAAAACTCCGAAAGTTTCGTACCTAGTGGCATGACTGAAAAAATAGAATATGACGTTCGCAAACTCTTACTATGCATTTATATCGTCTGGGACTGCCGTGTGCTGAACAAAAAACATGCAAATTTTGCTTTTTAGAACACACAAATAGCATTGTCCTTATAATTTTTTCCACATCACAGTGCTGTCTAAATCCAAAATACATTTTATGAATGTGAATTTCCCATATATTTCCATAAAAACTAATAAAAAATGCTGCATTTATCGTTGGTTTCCAGCCATAAAATTTGCATAATTTTCCAGCCAACCGTAACCAAGTTTGGCGATTTTTTCCCTTGTCCTTATAATTTTGACCACCACTGTATACACACATTTCCCTCTGACATAATGATAGCAAATGCAAATGCTACCGTTGAGTCGATTTTTTTGCTCGCCAATATATTATTTTATTAGAAAAAAAGATAATTACAATAAAAACTAAAATCTGACTATTTATTGTAAAAATTATTTAAGGATAATAATTGCTAATTTTATTCTATGATAAATTACGGGGTAAATATCTGGGCCAATACAAACAATGTAGACTTTGTTTAACCCACTATGGTCCCGGGGGGGCAGGAGGTAAGGCAACAACATTTCTGTGATCTAGGACGGGAAAGAAACTCCTGTACCCATTCTACAGAGGGCTGGGTAGACCTTAGGACCCGTTTGAAGGCGCAGGAGTTACTGAAAATCTCCACCCTCTGCCGAGACCTGGGTTCTAACCGCCTTCTTCAACCCGCAGCCAAGTGCCCTTAACCTCTCGGCTACTGGGCCCAATATAGACCATGATCACTTATAAATTAAAGTAATTAAAAAAAATTTGGAATAATATATATAAAAGAAATTGTAATATAATAAAGTATTAAATTTTATTTCCAAAGAAAAAATTATTTCTAACGTAATTGTACAAAACTATTGTAAAATATTACAAATTAAAACTAACAGTAATCAAAATTATCATCTTAGACAAAATAAAAAACAAAATTGTCTTATTCTCCAATTCTTAATAGTTACGGGCAAAGAAATGTTAATTTCAATGTGCAAAGAATTATAAAAGATGTGAATATTAATGGTTTTTTTTTGAAAATCAAAAATATCTCTTGTGAGAAAAAAAAGAAAGCTTAAAACAATGATTTATTGATATTACCAAAACAAAAGGAAAAGAATTGAAGAAAAGAGAAGACAAATCTTAAATATTTTTATTCTTCTATTTTTATATAAGAATATAAATTTAACCCTCCCATGCCTGGTGGGGTCCCAGGGATCCCATTTGATAGAAAATCCTATTAAATACAAAGTTAGGTGAACTGTTGTTCTTGATAGCTTCGGTTTATGAACTAGCCATGAAAATAATCCCCTCCCTGCAGTCTGGAGCTGGCTTCCTTATGAGTAGGACTTGCGTAAAGTTATTTGGGGTCTGGTAGACCCCACCAGGCAATCGACGCGACTTTTTATCAGAGAGGTTTTTTTTTTTTTTTTTTTTGGCTGATAATAATAATTATTCATACTTATAAATGACATAATACCATAATATTTACTTTAATAAAGGTATAGTTGTAGGTAATACTTTTTTTTTTAATCTTTTGCAATTTTGAGGATAGTTTTACAATTTTACGAAGAACTGATAGCATTTCGCGGTCGATGCAGCTTTTGCCAATATATTCCCAGCAAACCGGCGAAGTATGGCTTAAAAATTATTGCTGTGGTTGATGTCATGACATACTACTCCTTGAACATGGAAATATATCTGGGAGAACAGCCAGAGGGGCTGTACAAAGTAAATAACAAGCTGCACGATGTTGTAGATCGCTTGGTGCAACCTATATTTGAAACTGGGCGAAATCTCACTATGGATAATTGGTTCACTAGCTGGTTCCTACACTACAACTTCTACTGGATAATAAATTGACTGCTGTGGGTACCTTGAAGTCCATCAAAACTTGCATTCCTCAGGAGTACCGATGCTGCTGTCTCCATGTCTTTCAGGTGGCTTTGCCACGCATATTCGGGCAGACAGATTGGCGACTTCCACGCTGGCAATACTCGGCTGTTTAGCTTCTCCGAAGAGTGATGTGAACCCAGAATCTCTCGCTCTCGAAGACTTCTTAAAATATTTAGAGATCCGAAACACAGAAAACACGAAGGTGAGTTCTCCCAAAATAAAATAAAATCTCAATCCTGGGTTCAATGAATAAATCCCACACTCATGAGGTCAGCGATTTAGTATCCAATGCCTGACCTCACCAAAAACATACTCACTATCACCTCAAATTAGAACAAAAACGAAAAATAAAAAATAATTAAAATTAAAACTGATATGATACGGAGACTACATCACTGCTAACCAAGCTGTTCAACGGTTCCGGTAGTTGTATTGAAAAATGTTAAACTTAAAATTCGAGAAAACAAAAAAAAAAAAACCCACATGATAAGAAAACAACCAGTAAGAGTTCAACAATTAAAAGGAGCGCGAACGATAGCGTGCTGATGCTACCAAAATCGAGTTGTAGGCGACAGAGAGACTACACAGCAAACCAATTACACAGCAAACCAAGTTTGGCTAAAAAGAGAAAAAGAGGAAAAATAAAATTTGGATAACAAAAGCAAAAACCAAGGAAGAAATTGACAAGAATTACAAATAATGAAAAACATTAAGAAAAATGGCGGAATGTAAAGATACGGAAAAGGAAAGGGCAAAATAAACAAAAAACCGTGAGAAATGATGTCGAAACGGTCTGTTCTGGAATTAAATGAAATAGTAAAATGATAGATTCACTTTGTATATACTGTTAGACATTAATATTTTCTAAATTATGTAGAACATTCATCAATCAATGCTAAATCATCATCTCATGATTATTAAATTAGTCTCTGGCTGCCGAGGCCTTAATGTCCCTCCCTCAAGAATCTTCCTCGTTTTTGAATCAATATAGTTACTTCAATACAATGAAAAGTCTTTCTTGTCTTTGTGTCTTTTGATTTAAGTAATTAATTTGGTTTATCATTTTGCGTCCATTCTTGCTATCGAATTGTCTTGTTTTTAATGAAAGTTACCTTCTAGTAATGCAGTATCGGTGCGAGAATCAATCTTTTTATCTATTGATCATTTCGAATTAGCACAGAAGTCCTACAAGAATTTAGAAAGTAAAGCACGAGGCTTTAAAGACATTAAGATGAATATATAAGTAAAAGAAATTATTTCTTAAAAAGATCACTTTTTCTTAACTTTCAATTGAGATTCTTTCTCAAAATGGTTACAATATGAAAGCAGTTCCTTTTTGTACAGAATGACGGTGGTTGAAGGAGTTTGTGTTTATAAAAAACCAACCATTTTTTCTGTGGAACAAGAATTTCAAATTAGAAGTTAAATCAAGGCATGAATTGGTAATGGGTGAGACCAGAACATTCTGTGTACTGCAGAAATTCTCAAGGTCGGTGAAAATATTTACATAATATTTGGTGAATGACCGATAGAAGGTCGGAAGATAAAAAAAAATAATTAAACTGAGTTAGGATAAGGAAATTATCATGAATCAAAAAATGGGAAGAACTAACAGATAAAACTCCTGTTTTGTTTTGTTTTTTACTTTTTTTCCCTACGAAAATAAAATTAAATCATAACCTAAGGAGTGTGGAAGATAAACAAATCCTCTTCCTGATACTTTGAAACTCTAGTTATGTCTTGTTGTCTTCAGTTTCTTCATTCCTTTTATTTACAACAAAGCTGTCAAAATATTTGATAATATTTTCTGCCGAAATCACAGAATTGTAACAAATAATAAGCTTACCTAGAATCATATTAATTATCAGAGAAACTTCTTAGAGTTACGTAAATTCCTTTGCAAAACTCTTTCTTATTTTTACTAAGAAAAGTCGTGTAAAAGTGTCCATAGTTGATGCTACTTACCCAGTCATGTTCTGGCTATTAACAAGCATTTAGTATCATCGGTTTTCGCTTCGTTCCTTTGATCTTCGACTATGTTACATGTTGGTTTGAAGGCGCACTCCAATCGAATGCATTCCCAAAGCAAGTCAAGATCACGGGATTGACGAAGAGATGGGTAAGGAGGGTGAGAGGGGACTGGGTCGGGAAAAAGGGAGGAAAGCTAGCTGATCGGCGGGAATTCACCAGTGGCCCGCGCCTTTCAAGTAAAAGAGAAAGGGGCAAAACTCAGGTAAAGGGTTAAATGAAAGATTTTATTGCCAAGCATACTATTAGAAAATATACTGAATCAAGGAAATAAGATACATAGTCACTCAGTAAGTCCGTTAAGATCAGTCCTGGATTATTAGAATTCTCGCGAGTGGCATTCGGACGATATCCACCACTGCGGGATAAACGGTTGGGACAGTCTCGATAGGGTCCTCTGGGCACTGCGAGATATACATTCGAGAGCAGTGAATCTGTCTCCTTCTCTCGAGGATGCTCGTGGAGACTCACGGGAATCGGCTGGAAAGAAAAGGAGGACTTCTAGTCGTACGGCTGTCTCACAGTGCTGCCGACCTGCCCGCACTGCTGGGTCCTTACACTCAGCTTTTCTTCGCACGCAGTCGCTGGCCCTTTTCTTCGGACATATGGGCAGCTAAAGACGAAAAGACGGCTGGGATGGAGGCTGGCGGAGTCGTATTTTGGCGTGAATCCGCGACGTCTTCTCTGTTGTTTGCCTTTGTTTTTTCGCACACAAACTGCCGCCGACATTCTTCGGTAGGTGGGGGGGGGGGGGGCAGGTTGCTTCGACGACCGGTGGCACTCGCCGCGTTAATCCGGGTCGTCTTACCTGCACCTCGCTTTCTGGCACACTGCTCGCCGGGTATCTGTCGGGGGTTAACGCCAAGCAAGGTGAAGGCGGGCGACTTCTTTGCGACTAGCATGAACCCGAGACGCTTGACCCGAACCTCTCCTCCTCAAAACGCTCCTCACTTTCTCGGGGACCGTCGTTTTATTCGTCGGAGGGGGTAGCGAGACATTTCTATCCCCCTAGTCGTCTCTGGCACACCACTCTTTGTTATGACATCAGAAGCGACTGGTCCTTTGTTTCCCTAGTTGAGAGCATTTCAGGAGCAGTTTACAATAGATGGAAAGAAACTTTTAGTTTCCGAAACAATAGGCGCTATGGCCTGATTGACATTGTGTAATTTCAAGTGAAACTTTCGAAGTCGTTAAAGCACTGTAAGAGAAGCTTCGGTGCCGGGTTGGCGGAGACTTACGGCCTTACGGACGTCAGGACGAAGAAAGAGAATATGGAAAAATTGAAAAAAGAAAAAGAGAAATGTAATTAGAAATATTATGCAGAAAGAAAAATGGCAAAGGGATGTAATTGAAGCGCAGGGCGCGAATACTGTTCATGACAACTCTCTTTTTAAAAGAACTCCCAGTCTGACTTATATTAGTAACACTTTATAATTAAGTCATTAAAGTGTGGCTACAAGAGTGACATTATCACATTCTAAGAAACTTAATTGACGTAAATGAAATTGACGTATATTGGGTCTTTTACGACGGAAAAAATAGAAAAATCGTTGTTAAGTAGTAAAAATGAGTTTGAAACTTGGCTAAATAATGTGAAAAGTAGTGAGGGCTTCGAATGGAGAAATGCCACTCACTGCTTCTTTCGGAGCCGTAACTCGCTTTACTTTGATTGGTTGATGTAAATGAGACGCATCATAAAAGAGGCTGTGCGAGAAGTATTCATTAATTTCTCTTCTGTTTCATAAGAAAAGGGCTTGAGATGTGTTGTAATGGTTCATTACAACATTCAACAGTTGACCTCAGATGGACAGTTATTGGAAGAGAAGAGGTAGACCAAAATCAGCCACAGAAGCAAAATGTTTCAACGATTCTGAATATTCTTCTTTTATTGAGAGTGTGGAATCATTTTCAAAATACCAATTAAGTGAAGAAAGGCACCACTACAACTTTAATGGATGAGAGGCTAATTAATTCCCCTGAAGGAATAGACCTGAAGTATTGGAACTTGGAATCTGAATCCATTGACTAAAGAAGACTTCACTATTACTAAGCGATGAGTAATTTCTGTATCTCTATAACCCACATCAGAGGAGTGAATGTTTGAAACTTCGTCAATAAATTTTTACTTTAAAGTTTTATTCGACGTATCTCTCCAATAAAATGGTACCAATAATAATTGGTATAAACTTCAAACTGTAAAACCTATAAATTATTTGGTTTATTTATTAATGATAAATATAGCTAAACAATCATTATTACCTTGTTGTAAATAAATGAAATGTATATATTTATCTGTTTTATAAATTCAATATTTGTGTTCTATTTAAAATAAAAACCCTGCCTAGCATTCGCTGATGCTGTACTCATTTGGTTTATTCTGAACTTAAATACACCTACATAAATAATATTTTTCTAAGTATTTAATATTACAATTCTAAATATTTAATTTAATTAGAAATAGGTATTGTTTTGTTTCATTGTTTTTGATTTATGTAATATGCTTACATTTTGTTATTTGATGTTTTTACTTTATAAAACTTAATCTTTATTCACTACATAACCTGCAGACGGGTTTATTTTGGATATAATTTATTGATGAATAAAAAAAAAGAACTTAGTGGATATAAATGGAAACTCCTTATACGGTGTAAATAAAAATTAATTCCATCGATTGTATTACTTTCGCTTGGTAATTTATGTCCATCCTTTTCTTTCGGATTGAACTTATTGTTGCCTGACTTTATTCCTCACTCTGAAACGATCTTTCTATAACATTACTTAAGCCTCGGACGCACAGGCACCTCTATTCTTTTTATCCATTTCTTTTCCCGTATTTCTTTGAAACATAATCTCCGAGAAACTTTTAAGACAAATATTTTTGGAATTTAGTTGACTTTTTAAGCAGTAACTTCCACCAGTTCGATTAATAACCAATGAAAATATTATTCATTGAAAATTATTGATTAAAATCAATGAAAAATAATTCAATGAAAAGCTTTTTTGTAATGTTTCTGGATAGTTAATTTAAGAATTTTATATATACATGCTTATAATAATTTTGCTTCCAACATAAAATAAAAACTTGGATTTGATTTTTACTTGGATTTTGAATTTAAAATCGGAGGATATTTCAAGGGCTTTTAACTGTGGTTTTTTTTTTAAATTATTTATTTACTGAATTTGCCCCTGTGATAGTTTTTCTGTTCAGTCTGGGAGATCAAACCGTAAGATTGAGAGGAAAGAATTAATAATGAATGTGATGGTTAAATATGGCCGTACTGGCGTGGTCGTGCGGTCTCAAGCGTCGGTCTGCCGTAAGGGCAGTGTGCCGGTATCCCGGTTCAAATCCCGGTCGAGAGCATGGATGTTTCAATTTCCTTTCCTGTGTTGTCAACCTCTTCTTCACTTTCTCTTCGGTGTGACGTCATTCCGTAATGGCGTCCTGAAGAAGGCAACGGGAAACCAACTGTATCCAGTATCTGTTCCCTTGTATCGCTACGGCTTCTCCTAAGGGACGCCCTTCGGGGGTCCGTAGACTTGAACCAATCTACAGATTGACCTACCTTGGTATGATATGATAGTTAAATAAGATATTAAAGTTGATAGATATATAAAATTATTTTTTAAATTTTCAGTTATCAACATTGAAATATTACTTTCCTTTGCTTGTGTTTTGTTCAGCTTTCTCGTTTTATTTTATGTATATTCATATAATTTCAAAACGCTTAATGATACCTTTGAAATTATTTTCTGAAGTCGTTGAATCTAAAGCAAATACGAAATTGTCAACGTTACTAATGAATAAAGGATGAAATCAATGTTATTATTATTTTTATCCCATTTTTCTCTTTTCGTACATTGTGTGTTCTTTCAAATGTAAAAGATTCTTCTTTTCCAAAAGTGTTGTGAACCTTCTCTGTTTCTTTGTAGGATACCAAGTGCCCAACGATGCATAAAGATATGCATTATAAAGGTAAGAAAATTGCAGTTATATAAAGACATCTATCACTAGGATAAGAGTGATAGTTTAGTGATAAAGCTCCAATTCCTTGTAAATTAATCACGATCTTAATATCTAATTTGTATCTTATAGCTCAAACTCAAAAATAGCTATACGTTTTATTTTAAAATTTTAAACAAAATTTGAGATTCCAATTTCAAGAATTAGTATTTAAATGATGCAAGATTTTATGAATTTTCAGTGCAGTGAATTGCAAAATTTAATACTATATTCCTATATACCTTGTACCTATATACCTAACCTAATGTTTGGTTTTTTTTACTTGGAGCTATTTTATTTTTCAATTTTTTTTCTAAACTCAATTGAAGACGAAGGGGTTTAGAAATTCTCTTAACTTTAAATCCTTGAAGTAAGTCTTTTCGTGCTGTTTTGAAAGCTGGTACGCCAACTAGAAATTTTGCTTAATTGTCATCATTTAAATTTCCGGAAAGTTCGATTCTTTTGAATGCGGAAGTTCCTGTAAATGTAGAAATTCCTTGTTTAATTATCATCAAGCTCGACTTGATCTAAATATCCAAAGTGTGATTGAGTCTTCAGGATGTCTTTAATAGATTGTGATATTTATTCTAATAATTCACGGAATTCCAAGTAGACAGCTTAGATTTTCTTCGAAGAATTATCGCGTAAGTTTTTTTTGTATTTTTTTGTATTTTCGGTATTTGAGAAAGGAAGGCAATGAAGTGTACAGAAAATAGTAACCATCGAAGATATTTAAAATAGTAAACAATATATTACAATTAAACAAAAAATCGAACGCAAAAGAAAAAAAAAATCTAAGGAATATTCTAGTCTGAAAATTAATAACAGATCCTGGCGTCACATGGAAACGGTTCCAATTCTCAAAAGTTACTTTGTTCAAAGACAAAGTTACAGAATAACAAGAAAAACCAACGTAATAGATTTATTTTTAAAATTATTCGTCATTAACTTCATTCAAAGAATTTCATTAACTTCAAATTAAAAAGAATTCCTTTCTTTTTGGTTTATTTTGTTTTATATTTTCTATTACAGTGGAGCACCGTTTATACGTTTTTCAAGGGACTAAGAAAAAAAAACGTATAAATGAAAAAACGTACAAACGAAATTCACAAAAGTTACGAACAATTTCATAATAACCACCAATAAAAAGTCAGAGGTAAATTAAAATATTACATGAAAATGAAATACAAAAGGTATGTAATACAAAACCTTTTATTCCGGATTTAATGTACAACTAATACATATTCATTCAGCATTTACAAAATATTTTGTTATTTTAGGTTGTAGGGCTTTTTTGGAAAGCACAGAAAAAAGTTCATTGTGCACAGTTAAAAGTGCCATCATAACTTCATCATTTAAATCACTGCTAATGAGGTATTCTTGCATGGTGTTAAAAAACCCCAAAGCTCGTTGAAAACTTGGCTGAGGTTTTTCAGTGCAATTTTCTAAGACTACGTGCCTTTTCTAACTTCTAAGTAAGACTGGACAATCGGCATGTGGGAATCTGAAGTTGAAATGCGCATTTTCTTTCTTCTTGAGTTCTTGAAAAAACGTATAAATAAAATTTGCGATTTCAGGAAAACGTATAAATGAAATTATTTAACGTTAATATGCATATGTATTAATATATGCCGGAGAAACATGGACAATGACTAAAAGCCAAGAAAATAAGATTAGGGTTTCTCAGAGACGTATGGAAAGAAACATGTTAAATATAACATTGAGAGATATGAAGAAAAACACATGGATCAGACAACAGACCAAGATACAGGACACAGTTATATGTCTAAAGAAGTCAAAGTGGAGGTGGGCAGGACACCTGGCCAGAAAGACTAGGGAAAACTGGACGAGCCTGACCACGTTTTGGAAACCCTCCACAGGTCAAAGGAAGAGAGGAAGACCAAAGGGCAGATGGAAGGATGAGATGGAGAAGTTTGCGGGGAAGAGATGGAGAAGTAAAGCTGATGACCGTAAACGATGGAGATGTATGGGGGAGGCCTTCGTCCAGCAGTGGACTGATAAAGGCTGAATGATGATGATGGTGCATTGGATTTTGCCGGGAACATTCAAAAAAACGTATAAATGATAAAAACGTATAAACGAGAAACTTATAAACGGTGCTCCACTGTAATTCCAAATGTAGATTTTTATCTGAATCTTTTCTTTAAAATCAATACTTCTTTAAATTTTCAATTCAGCAATCAATTAAAAAGAAAAATGGGACAGTCTTTAGGGTTTTTCTTTTATCTTATTAAAAATATAGATAAGGTAATTAGATACAACTTTCAAAATAGTTTTCATCCAATGTTTTCCTTAAGGAAAAAAAAATGTTTCATAATATTAATTCTATTATTCATAAAACATTAAAAGATTAGTTGTTTTTTGATACGAATTGATGAATATTAATATAACAAGAAATTATACAATCAATCACTTTAGAAATACAGGCAAATTGAATTGTTCGGACTGAGCAGGAAAAAAAAGCGTAACCTCACCTATCCTCATTGTCAAAATGGAATACTGCGGATGTCGAAAAAATTCTCTGCATTTATTGCGCGATGGAACCGACGTCTTCTTTCGCTAGTGTTGCTGTGAAGAAAAGCCTCTTCTGAAAACAGCTTACTTCTGACGAATCGTGAGTTAGGACTCTGTGACGATTAAAGATAGACGGAGCAGGGCCAAGAGCACAAAGGCTACGCCGTCTTACTTTAAGAAACTCCGAGCCTGGAATGAACACAGTGACTCAATTTAATTTCACATAAAAGAGAGTTGTAACAATACATTCCGCCATCCATGATTGTCCATTTCAAAAGATCCCTTCCCAAGAATAGCTCTATAATGTCGAATAGCACAGAAGCCAGCACTTCTGAATTTAAATCTAAAGAGAATCTTATTTTATATCTAACTACATCTACAATAACTTCTGTGTCATGTATAAGTAAATTTCATCCTTTCAGGTATGTTTCTTCTACGCCTTAAATAAATGTGTTTATTATAATTTGTTTGTTTTTTCTTGAGTTACCTAAGCGCTAGAAAATTTATTGCTCTTTGTAACTTGATTATCAAATGTTAATTCAATTTAAAAATAATGAATTAATTTTTGATATTATTATTATATTCAAATAAAAATTGACTCATATTTCACAGAAGTTAATCTATATTTGTACTCAATGTGATGTTAAAATACATTATGTATATTATAATGTATTTTATGAATGAAATTAAAAGATGTACTTTTAATTTCCTTTCCTTACTTCTATCCTTACTTTATATCTTGTTTTCTTGTAGCCAATATTTGGAACCAGCCTTAGGAATCCTCGTTTGGGTCTTCCAATGCTCAACGTCACAGCGGGGTTAAGTAAAAATACTGCCACAGAAATAAAGAGCTTTCAAAGTACTTGTATGGTTTGAGGATGTCGGCGGCCAACAGACCAAAGGATCTTCCCCCCAAACTAAAAATATCCATTCCTTCCGAACCGTGGCTGTTAGAGCCTAGAAACCTAGAATTCCATCCAGAAATGATGTCAGAGAGGGACAAAGAAACCATTAAAAATTGATTTACTGGAATACAGAGCTTGACTTGGTATCAATTCAGAACTTTCCTCTTACCCTTTCGTGATGCCCTCCGCTTGCACTCTACAATGCTTCATAACAAACAACATTGAATAAAAAATGTATCTGTATACGCAAGATTTAATTTTTGCATATGCAAAACAAGTGGAAAATATACAGAAAATAAAACTCATATATGTAAGCGTGTTTTAACAAAAAACAGTCTCTTCAATGCAATTGAGACTTTATTTTATTTTTAATTTAAGTTTTAAATTTCTGCTTCAACGTTTTTACGATTGCTTTACTATTTATGTTGCTTTGTTGTTGCTGGCATCATCCAATTTCTATCTTATTTTCGTTTTTTAAAAGGCAAGAAGAAATATTTATTTCTCATAAAAAAGAAATAAATCTAAAATTCCGGTTAAAGAATACACGTTTGCTTTTCTGGAATATGTTTGAGGCCCAACTCAGATAACAAAAAAAAAAAAAAAAATTAACTGTATTTAGGATTCAGAAACATCGAAGTGATTGAGATGAGATAAATGATTAAGAAAGGCCTAGAAGAAAGCAGACAGATTATAATGTGAAAATAACGTAGAACTTAAATTGATAGATTTTTATTTGTTTACATTAATTTTATAAAAAAGTGACATTCGTGGGACAATGCTTATAAATACTTTAAAGAAATTTACCAAAAAAATAATTCATTAGTTTTTTTGCTTTTATTTTTGTTAAACCAAAAAAAATGATAGTCAATATTTACGACTAAAGGATTTAGAACTTATTTTATTATGAACTAAATATTTGTGAAGTACATTATTGTAAAAGTTTAGCCTCAGTTCTAAAATTCCTTCTGAATATTGCAATTTTGATGGAAATTTTTTTTCTATTTTTAATTAAAGGAATAGAGTTCCATTATGGTTGCTACCAACATTCAAATACATAAGAAATTATTTTAATATTTCGTTTACATTTGCAGATGCCTATATAAAATACATTGTAAAATATAGTTACAATAGGTAAATATATAAAAAATTTACAATAGTACATAAATTTACTATTAAATAACAGTAAATATTAATTTAAAATGTTAATTAATAATCCTGCATTTGTTGAAAATATTACATGAATGTTTAGAACTGAGGATAAACTGAAAAAACAAGTAACATTGTAACAAGTAAATATTTCCAAAAGGATATTTGAAAAACCAAAATAAACGATACTTTAGATTTGATTATGGTTCTTTGTTTGGGGAAATAATTTTTCCTAATTTTTCACACTATATAATAAACTTTTATTACTGACAGTAAACGATTTATTTGAGGAGAGGATTAAGTTTCAGTTTGAAGCTCTTTCCATACCTTACAAGGATTAGTAGTGCAACAATTATGACTTCTCGTGCATCACACAAACTCCTAATTATGCTAAATTTACAAATATTGCATTGAAGTGCACAGGGTACACACATCATTATTTGTAAATGAGTTATAAAGGGTTTTCAAAGTTCATTATCTGAATTAATGTTTGCTGTAGAACATTCACAGTTCCCTGTTCTGAGGTCAAAAGTTAAACACTCAACTTTGGATCAATCACAGGCTATTGACTTTAAGATTGATAATGAAATGGAGATAATCCATGCAGGACTGTTTCTATGAAGGCTTTGTTGATCTTAATAAGGCAAATCAAGCAACGTTTATGATAAGGTAAATGGCATTCGACTATTAAAGATCAATCAACAAATATGTTTTGGGAAATTTGAGTCCCGCCGATATCCCGTGATTCATCCAACAGTATTAGTAAAGAAATGAGGGAGAGCCATCAAGAATCTCAACGGAATTGTAAGAATCAAGAATTACTTACTAACTGACACAAGAAAGCTTGTGTAAAGGATTAAAAAGGCTTGTGTAAAATGCCAATAACATTACTCAAAAACAAACAGGTTCGTTATTTCTCATCATGCGTCTAAAAAGGATTCAAGAGATTGGAACCCCGGTCACACAGTAAGTAAATGTATATTGAATTGAATCCCTTTCACAAGGTAATGAAGCATCTATACCGAAGGTCTCAAGCCAAAAGGTTCTATTTGCGTTTTGCATAATTTTTGCCCATATAACTTTCCGGTACAGAGCAAGCTGAAAGAAGTAAAAGAAGGGAAAATAGAACCTTTTGGAACAATCAGACGACGGGTTCGAACTAGTTTTTCAAACAAAACCTTGTGGCACACGACAGAAGTCGCCAAAATTAACCGTTTAGCACACAGAACTAAAATTTATCAAAAGTGCACATAGAACCTTTTGGCTTGGGACCATCGATATGATATCTGATGGTGTTTTCTATCTTAAGAAAAATTCTCGTTCCCATAATTAATTTTGAATTATTATTGTAATTGATTTACAAAAGATGGACACACAAGAATCTAATTTTCGTAATTAAAATCTTAATCATATTTTAAACTTGAAATTAAATTTACGTCATTAGTCATAACAATTAACTTTCCATATCTGCACCTTTTAACCATACATTAGGTCTGATTCGAATGCTGGCGTAATCTTGGATGTTTTCTTCTACATGTATTAATCTTCCTTCCATGACTTCTTCTCAGTATCATAGTTTGTTTCTGGTCAGCTTAGCCTTGTCACTTTTGAGCTATTAAAAAACGTGCACTGAAATATGTGTGCAATCAAAGATAGGTAGATAGAACCACATATAAGGTAGTTTTCCATGAAGGAGAATTTATCTGTGTCATAGTGATTATTTTAATGTAATATCCGTTAATATATACTTTAAAAAAGAAAAACAGTATTTAAATTTTATCCCTTTAATGTTTAGCTAACTGCATTTTATTTTAATTTCTTTATTTCTGTATTTTTTATTTATTTTATCTCTTTATTTATTAATGTTCATAACATTATATGTTAATTTATTTAACATTTTATGATTTGTTTTCTTTTTTTTAAAATTTTAACATAAGTATAACACTTTCGGTTCTTAAATATTTGTTTTTGTTTCTGTAACTTTTCATAAATAATAAATACAAAAATATTTGATTATTTATTCACTAATATATTTAGCTTAATATTAATTATTTACGAGAAAACTTATTGCCGGATTTAGAAACACGAGCTTCCTTTGCCATCCTCTCGTAACCATGAATTTAATGGGTGAAATTATACACCTTAAGTAATTTCATCACTTGGAATTCCAGTAGACGTCATGTTACCATCTACTAGATTTATTAAATTTCAGTTAAATCCAAAACTCAAGGACAGAGCGAATCATAAGAAGAAGGAAAAGATAATAAAGGTCATCGTTCAAAGAACCACGAGTTACGAACTCCCTACATGTATTGTTTCGCTTATACCATACATTAAATCCTGAAATTAACTCGTAATGATAGTAGATGTCTCTGTAAATTAATGATATTATGTAGTTGTTTTTTACATCATTACTAATGTTCGTTCTGATCCTAACGCCAAGTTTATTCTCTGCCAATTGATCATCAACTGGGGTTACAGAGAATGAGTATTTGGTATTGAAAGTTAGGTGGCCATTTCGCGATTCAATATTTAGTATTAAAAGCTCCATTTATTATATTTTATACAATATTGAACACAGTATTATACTGAATGAGTATTGACTCTTTGGAAGCTTTAATTTGTAAAGCACAGTTCACATTAGTTAAAAGAATTTCAACAAAAAATAAAATGACGATTTTTAATTTTTTCAATAATCTTGTGATTTAACCACATCCAGGGTTTTGTGTCTGTTTTGTCCTCCGTCGAACCGGCTTTGCTTCTAGGGAATAGCGTAGAAAAGAAATCTCAATCTTTATTTCATTAATGACAAAGTTGAACGAGGCATTTGCATAATTACTGCCTTTCTTTCGACAGTTTGGCAGCTACTGCAAAGAAAATCACTTAAAAGTATTGACATGTGTCTGTTCATCTTCAGCCAGACTCTTTTTGTTCCATAATTGAAAGTCATTCAATGAAATATCGACTGAATAGTGTTGTAGTGTTTTAACGTTAAAGTACTTTTTCCACCATTAGTTGAATAGATAGTAAAAGAATGAAATCCTAGTATAGAGAACGCAGTATACTAAAGATTTCTTTTTAATAAAATAAAAATGGATTTTTATTTACTGAAAACCGCGCTGAATTCAAATTAAAAATTGCCTACCTTATAGTTTTTAGTTTTTAGTTTTTTATTTTACACTTGAAAATGGACCTTATGTAGTAGATGGTCAGAAACGTTGTGTTTTCACTTGTTGTTTCTAATCCACACCTCACTCGTGCTTATATAAGGTAGGCAATTTTTAATAAAAATGGAGTTTGTTTTAGTAATAATAAAATTTAATTAAATTAAATTAAACATACATATTGTTAGCTAAATTCGATTAATGCGAACTACAGGAAGAATATAGAAGCCCTTTGAATAAACAAAAATAATAAAAAAAGAGTTTGTTTCGTAACTCATATAAAACAAGATCAATGACTCTTTTACACTTAAGCATAGATAGACTAAACTTCTGTCTGTCCAAGGGTAATTCAAAACAAGCCAATCTTCCAGTTCACTCATGTTCTTCGTCGACAAAGTTCATTCCTAAGAAACCCCTCATTAGTAGAACAATGTGCATATCCTTTAAATTTAATATGCGAAATGTAATATGATGTATAAACCATTGCTGTAAACTCTATGGAAAATTTCACTCTATAAAGACATAAAGACCAAAATTATAATAAGATTGTACAAAAACACTTAATTCATAGCTATAAATTTTTATATTTATTTTTATTCAATTACAGTTGACTCGCGATAATCCGACAGTTCCGGGACCGATGGGGTGTCGGATTATCAAAAATGTCGGATTACCAAAGGTTGATTTTTTTAAAACTGAATTTTGACTTCTAAGCCAAGAAAATTTAGGTTATGTATATACAGTACTGTACGTATTACAGTACGTACGTTGTTACAATACATATTGAGTACATATTTTACGGCCATTGAGGATATTAAAAAAAACTCAATTAGGCATAGTTTTACACAAATGAATACGTATGTATGTAATACTAATTTATTACTGTATTTATGTCTTAAAATAAAATTACAGTATATAATGTAAAATATAATTTTATGTCTTAAAATAAAAAATAAAAATACGTACATATGTATTTACGGCTTAAAAAAAATTTGTAATCGTTTTTTGTTTCTTCTTACGTAAGGAGTCTGTCATGGCTTTTTCTTGAATATCTTTTAACATTAAACTGTTCTCGTAGTCGAGTTCCCTCTCCTCACACCAACGTATCAAAGTGTTTGCAGCCGACATAACTTCATCGCAAGTGATTATGCATTTCACCTCCGTGACTCAATCAGGTCGGTTTTCAAACCAACCTGCGTCGGACTATCGAGCGTGTCGGACTGTCAAATGTCGGATTATCGCTAGTCAACTGTATTTTTAAAGTTATTTATCCGTTAATTTTTTTTAAAGTTTCCGAGTTTTCACACCTTATGTAAGGCAACCCGTAAACTAGGCCTCAATAAATACAAATAACTCATCACGTTCTTAAATATGGAATTCGGTGTTAATAGGATAATTCGTTAAATCATGCTTTCAAATCCGTCACAGTTTTATAATAGACATCCACAAATAGAGGTATCATTTAAGCTAAATCCTACTTTATTATTTATAATATAAATCAAATATATTTCTTAAATTTGACGTTATAAATCAATGTTATTAAATTTTCCAGAAATTGCAGACCAATTCAATAAAAGTGAATTTGTGTACAAAAAGTAAAGTTTTTGAGGAATTTCTGGGTAAATTGTTTACAGATAACAATTTATATTATTTACAGACAACTTACAGGAAGATGCATTAATCCTCTCAACTGTTTAACTGCTTATTATGCAACATTAATGAAAATTAAAGTAGGAATAAATATGGCACCTCCATAAAAGTAAACTAAAAGCAAAATACACATTAAAATAAAGGATATTCACGTGCTGTCCTCTGACAGCCTCAAGAATTTTCCATGCGCTGAGAAACAGCTGTTTTAGGATGTCACTTGTAAGCACACCCTTTTACTGTGACAATTAATGAAATTTATAATAATGCTTATTAAATGCAAAGAATGATAAGTATTAATTAACTAATAAAGAAATTAATTAGCGAGTATTTTTTAATAAGTATTGAAATATTAATCAGCAGGTAAATTGTTTATTGAAAATTCCTACATAAATTGTAATGTTTGTTTCTAAATAGTGTTCGTATGTAATGTTGTTTCATTTGACATAAAAGTTGGTTGGGTTCCGAAGGATAACTGGTGTAAGATGAACAGGGAAAAAGCCTCAAGATATGCTAATTACTTAGAAAATTGTCTATTAATTGTGAGAATAGAAGTTACTCAAATTTGATAAAAATGTAGAATCTCTGAAATTCGTTTTCATCTCGTCTATTGTATTTCTCGAGAACATTTTTTTTTTTTTTTAATGTTCGCAAGTCTCGTAAAAACTTTCTCCGAAGAAAATTCATCAAATATTTTCAGAAGTCACTTAAAAGAAGAATCAGTTTTTGAATTTATGTTTCAAAATTTAGGAAGTTGTAATGAAAAAAAGGTCAAATATTCAAATATTCTCATAGTCATACTATGAGAGAAACTATCTTAAACACCTGAATATATTTTTCCCAGAGTTATCTCTCGCATCAGTTCAATTTCATCAGCGACGAAATTAATGATCTCAGACTCTTTATTATCAAGCAAAGGCAATAGGTTAAAATGAGAACATGAATGCGGAAGTGTTATAATGCTTTTTATAATGAGATTAGATCTCCTTTAATTGATTTGAAATGCACTTTTCTCTGAAGCAAATTGGTGCAGGCATGTTGAACTTGATCGAATCGGCAGCAACAGGGCTGATTGTCAGTAACCCAAACGAAGGTGCAGCTGGACGACCATCTGCTCAGCATCTCCCGACTTCCATTGACACAAAGCCCATATGGGACTCTGGTTGCATCGTTAGTCTTCTTCGCTTTGGTCCCTACGCCTTGTCTGTTGCTTAATTGCATCCTTAACATCAAATAATAAGCCACAACGAAGACTAAAGGAGCAATTAAAAAGAAATAAGAAAGAAATTTAAAGTTTAAAATGTCAATGACTCGCCAGTCGTAACAAACTGTTGTGGCTCAAATTAACAAGCTTTAGTTAAATCTTCCAGAAGAAAGACAAACTAAATTAGAAATAAAACGTTCGAATTACTTGTTACAAGTAAAATTACTTGTTACAAATCAAAATAATAAGAAAATAGAAGTAGAATTATTGTAAATGACTTTATCAAATGCACAACAATACATAATTAAAAGAAATAAAAACAATGTAATGGATCAAGAATAGACACAGTATATAAATCCGGCCTGAACGAATTAAACCTTTTTTTTTTGGCTTGTTTATAATTATCTATTGCCTCATGGATCTCAACGGCTGGCAGATACTTTCGCAAAGCAGTTCTGCGATATGTAGATCATATCCAGGATACGTAAGTGCTGTTTCTTAATTAACAGAGATGTTGAAGAACGTTTCAGAGCAAATAATCACTAAACACTGCCTGCGAAATAAAGTAACAAGGAAGAGTTGAACATCTTCGTCAGCAGACGAATCAGAGACTAAGAGGATGAACATTTGAGTCTGTTGCAAAACAGCAAGTATTTAAAACATTCATTGGCGGACTCAATACTGAAAGTAACGCCAAGTGAAGTACTTGTAACTCCTAACGATATTAGTCCTTTTTTTCGGAAATAAAATTAGTGCCTATCCATTTATTTTAAAGCATTCTTGTCTTTATTTCCTTACTTTCTTCTATTCTTGAATTCCCCACTTTTTGCATTCTCCAATTTCACTTTTACGGGGTATACTTCAGATTGTTTTTTCAATTCTCTTTTTGATTGCTTCAATTCTATGTCCCTTTTAATTTCTTATTTGAGATGTTTCTTGTTTATTCCTATAAAGATATTTTTGTTTAGAATTTTGTCTAAAATATCTGCACTCTTGAAACATATAATAATATAATCAATAAAGTGTGGTGTCCATAGGATAAAATTACAAGAACTGTTCAAATACTGCAACTTAATTTGCACTTAATTGAATACAGGTTGTCCCAAATTGAAGTATACACTCTTTGAAACGTTATAACTCAGCAACGAAATGAGATAGAAATATAAGGTGGGTTGTGCATGATCTAGACGGCGCTGGAAAAGCACAGCAACACGCTCATTGTTGTTCATTTGTTTAGAAACCAAAATGGCGATGAGACTTTCATTCGATGAACGTAAGTGGATATTGAAGGGTTATTGAAAAGTGGAGAATGTTGTTGAGGTGCAACGACAGTGGAGTGTTGAATTTGGTGCATCACCGCCAACAAGGGTAACAATGCAAAAAACATCCATTACGAAATCAACACTCTCGTTATCAGTGGAATTTCTCTTTCTCCCGCATCGACCTTTCAACATATAATTCCACCGTTCCTTCGGCTTCAAACTTGTCTCGGAGTTTTGTTATTGTTAAAGGTTACAGCACATCAGTATCTAAGATTTCTGGTCGATTATCTCCATCCAATACTGTGGTGTTGGAGACGCCTATTACGAATTCCATGGACAGAAAAGGTTACAAACAGGGAGGTTTTGAAACGCATGAAACCTGAAATTTCACTTGGCGGGAAGATAAATAGAATGCAGCTAAAATATTTTGGACATGTGTTACGATCTGATTCACTCGAGAATGCTATAATGTTGGGAATGACGAATGGGAAAAGAAGGCGTGGTCGACCGAGGATCACATGGATAGACACCATTAAAGCAATCACAGGCCTAAGTTTAGAGCTGTTAAAAAGGAAGGCACAAGATCGGAAAGAGTGGCGAGAGATGACCCATCGAATCGCCAAGGGTCGGATGCGGCTGAATGGATAAAAACAACAAACAATGCTGCAGACTGTGTTCCCTGGCGAACGATCTCTTTTCAAGACGACATCATTCACACTGCTCGGTGTGTGAAAGCATGGTGCGATGAGGACGTACATGATGTGTGGTATATCGCGTCTGGCCTCCTCAGTCTCCTGATCTTAACATAATCGAACCTTTGTGGGATATTTTGGAGGCAAAAGTGCGTGCTAGGTTTCCACCTCCCTCCACACTTTCTGAGCTAGAGACCGCTCTGCACGAGAAATGGCTGCATATTCCATTGAACATTGTGCTTGACCTGTATTTGTTCATTCCATGTCGGATACAAGCTAAGTCAACAGTGACTTAACGTTCGTTAACTTTAGTCCTGTCACAATTTCTTCCCATTTGAGATGAGATATTTTAATTATGTATTAACTCTCTACTTGTATTTTACCAGGATAACTTGTATCTCTGTTTCCATTATCCAACACGAGCAGTATATTCTTTTTTCATTGGCGACTTGACACCAGATTTTTTTTTTTCAGGCAATGTTGGATTCACCGCGATCTTCATCTGCTGAATTTTTTCTCTATTGAAAATTATCCTTTGTTGCTTCCTCACTTTACATTTTTAACTGAGACTTTTGAATGATACATCTTTGTGTTTCCATCTTCAAGTACCCAGTCAGCTCAACTACACATTAAAAAATACATCTCGTTTCTCGTGCTACACTATCCTTAATTGTTTCACATCAGTTCAAGGGTTGAATGATTAACTTTGATCTTCCTGTGCACATAATCACTTGAAATATCAACGGTACAAGATAGTATATTTCCGTTTCTGTCATTTCTGAAATATTTAGTCATTGCAGTATAGATTATCTCTCGGTTCATTTGAACTACAGCAATTTTAAATTCGAAAAACAATTCTTTATTTTGAGTAAAAGAAATTAACATGAGACAATTAAAGGGATTCCATTTTATTCATTAAAGCATTTTTAGGCTATTTTCCTAGAAAGGTGAGACCCCACATATCAGTTAGTCTGGTGTGCGTGTCTACTGTTGAACCTCTGAAGGAATCCTGTTGAAAGTTGTTATAGATATAACTTTTATAATTGAAATTCTGTGTAGATCCTTGTTTGTGAATAAACACGAGATAATAATTGTTAACTTACACCCATTAGAAGTGAACAGAAATGTCTAATAATGATTATTAATCCGGTCACTTAACTGCGCTTTGATAGGTTTACAATTAAATCAACCTAAATAAGAAAGATCCAATTCTTCTAATGAAAACTAAACACACACATAAATAAAAGAACATATTTCTTCGATATTAAAAGTACACTATCGATTTCTGACGAAATAAGTCGGCCTTTATTAAATGAATAAATAATGATACAGAAAAATACTTAGCCATGATGAAAAAGCATCTATTTTAAAACTTATTGATTATGCAATTACAGATATTCCAGTTTAGTAAAAAGTTCTTTCGGCAAACACGAGGCTCCTAGGCTTGACTAGGTCATCATCACCCATGGCAGAATTAAAAGACAATTTACGCTAATCTTACAGTTGGTAAAATTCACATTTCAATGTGTTGCCGATACGTCGATGACCTCTTCTTCATAGCACCCATAGACATTGAATTCGTCATTAAAGACATCTTTGAAATCCCACACCATTATATCTGTTTCATCATTGAAGACGAAGCTAATGAGCAACTAATTCCCTAGATACTAAAGTGATACGAAAGCAGAAAAACGTCTTACTCTCGAATTATACTTCATTGTACTTCATTTGTACAGTTTCATTTCAAAATTCATATTATTTCTATGTCAATAAAGCGAGCCTTTAGGATTTGTTCATTTGAGCAATTGTTTGTAGATGAGTAGCAATAGATTCAGGTCCCTTTTATAGAAGACACTTATCCATTGCATTTTATTCGTGAGCAGATCAGAAAAATTGGTAGAAAATGTACCAAAATGATGATTAACTAATATATTTGGTTATATCATCCTTCCCTTCCAGCCGAACGTATTTTATAAAAAAAAGGTTAGCTTATGACATCATAGTTACAGCCTATGCAAACAATGACATTGGAGAGTGTGTAAAAAGGCTTCATCAACTTTTAACAACAACGGAGTAGTAAACGACAGTAACAACAATGGAGTAGTATACGACATTAACAACAACGGAATTGTATACGGCAATAACAACAACGGAGTAGTATACGACAGTAACAACAATGGAGTAGTATACGACATTAACAACAATGAAGTAGTATACGACATTAACAACAATGGAGTAGTATACGGTAATCACAACAACGGAGTATTACACGCTACGAACAACAACGGAGTAGTATATGGCATTAAGAACAACGGAGTAGTATATGGCATTAAGAACAATGGGGTAGTACACGTCATTAATAACAGCGGAGTTGTATACGGCAATAACAACAACGGAGTATTATACGACATTAACAACAACGGAGTAGTATATGGCATTAAGAACAATGGAGTAGTATACGTCATTAATAACAACGGAGTAGTATAGGACATTAAGAATAACGGAGTTGTATACAACTAATACGTTTGGTTATATCATCATTCCCATCCAGCCGACCACATTTTATGAAAGAAAAAGGTTAGCTTATGATATCACAGTTACAGCCAATGCAAACAATGACATTGGAGAGTGTTTAAAAAGGCTTCATCAACTTTTAGCAACAACATAGTAGTATAAAACAGTAACAACAACGGAGTAGTATTCGACATTATCAACAACGGAGTAGTATTCGACATTAACAACAACGGAGTAGTATTCGACATTAACAACAACGGAGTAGTATACAACATTAACAACGGAGTAGTATACGGCATTAACAACAACAGAGTAGTATACGGTATTAAATGGAAAGAAAACCTGTGCATGTACATTGGAGAGACCCGTTGGCGTATATTGTGCATCATACTAAAGAACATTTACAAACCGTAAAAAAGAGGGAACTAAGTTATCTGATTATGATACACTGTAAGCGCACAGAACATGAGCTGGCTATTAATAATCAAATCACCTTTAGGAAAATAAAATGACTTTCTATGGAAGTGCGAAGAGTCAGTCTATTACAACGAGGACTATTACAATGATGATGTTTCCTTCAAGAAAACAAAATTGAAAGAATAAGTTTTATGTGGGTTTTAGGAATTTGTTGTTGTTTTATGGGTATTTGATAAAAAATCATTAGAATCCATAGCTTATTTGTTCAAATATTTCGATTTTTTTATCGGCAGTTCCTTTCTTGGTCCTATTTTCTTGCTGGCAGGAAATGCAAATATTCATCCCATTTTATCCCATTTTATCTAAAAGTTGTCGCTTTCTCTCATAAATTGTCAAAATGTTCGTTAATTTCAATATTCTATGGACCTTATATAATTGGAAAAATTTACGGAATCCGTTTCGGATAAGCAGAAAAAAAAATGCGTACTCACTCGTGTGTGCAACGATGATATGAAATGTGACTATTGACCCATGTATTAGTCTTATCTGGGCAGACGATGAGAATATTGGACATTCAAAATGAGGACAATTTATCCCATCCGTGTGTTTATGGTTGACATGATTAAAAGGCGCTACAACGAAAATTACGACATGAATCTTCTCTCAATTTAATTTATTATTAGCACTTCTTAAAATTAATTGTCTTCATGTTTAATTTAGGAAAATGAGCAAACTTTATTATGATATATATTTGTTACCATTAAAGTCTATAGAAAGTCACCCCTATTTTTTTTTTAATTTTTAAATTCTTAGATTAGAAAAGCTAATTAGAAATTTTCAAAATAATGTTTTATTATAAAACGTTTGGGTGGAATGTGCTTTATAGTATTTCAAAAACCAAACAAATTGAAAAAGAAACAACAACAGAATTTTTATTTCTCAAATATATTTCAAATAATATTTTTTATACTTAAGGTATTACATGAAGATGCACAAAAATAGAAATAATTAAGAAAAATTAGGATGACATGTTAGTTGATTTCCGAAACACAGTATCTTTAATTTTTGAGTTGTATTTAATTTTAATACTTTTTAATGGAAATGTTAATCTGTAAATTTATGAAATTTATAAATAATTGAAGACCTAAAGCTTAAAAAAAAATTGGATAATTCGAAGCTGAAGGGACCACTACAAAACTTCGAATTATCCAAGACTTCGAATTAAACAAGTTGCATCTTTTAACTTTAATTTGAAGTCCACTGAATGCTTGAAAAGATTATTCTGTCAATAAGTAAATATTTATTCAGAAAGATCATGGTATGAAAGACTTAAACACTATATGTATGTAAACAAAATAAGATATATATTACGTAAGCTACAGTACATATTACATTCAATACAGAATATTATAGTTTTTCAAAAAATTGTGCAGTGTCTGATTGTTTTGTAGAATTCAGTCGCTTAGGGTTAGCAAAATCATCAAGCATGTTTAGTGAACGGAAAACAGCTTCACTTACGTTGGTTTGTCCTTCAATGTACCGACGAAATTCGGCGCTATCCCGTACTCGTTGGCGATTTGGCATTTCTTCTTCACACCCTTTTCCACCTCGCGAATGACGGCGACCTTTTCAGCGAACGTTAAATTCTTGTACATGCGTGGTTTACTGAAAGACATGGTGACACTGACAGCAGAAAGCTCGAATGGCGTGTGGAGCGTCACATGTCGAACGGTGGCGGGAAGGGGATTTCAGTTGTCACGTGTCGAATTTCTCGAATGAAACGCCGAAAAGTCTTTATGGTTTGAAATTTTTTATAAAAAACTTCGAATTAAGGAAGTTGAACTTCGAATTATCCACGATTTTTTAACATTGATTTAATAAGAAATTCAAGGGACTAAGAGAAATCTTCGAATTAACCACGATTTCGTATTAAAGACGTTCGAATTATCCAAGTTGCACTGTAATTTAATATTTCAAATTTAACAATCTAGTGAAAGGCCCACGTGATTCTGAAGTATTTTGAATTAGAAGGAATATGTTAGATCTCATAGCTTGCCTTGATTTCAGATATACAGAATATCTATATCAAACATACATAAATTACATAAAAGTAATTAGTATATAATAAAAAAGAACAAAAAGAAATAAAATCTGCAATAAGTTTCAAGATGTTACCTTCAATGAAATTCATTAAAAAATGAAGCTTATCTTCTATTTCGGAGTAGCTTAAAGTGGTTATCTATATTTTGCCTCGTGCATCACAATTGTCAATTCTTCAAGAAATCCTTGTTCCATACAAACGTAAAGAAAATCACGCTTTTATAAATTATTTCGACATTTCTAAGTAAATTTACATTTAAATTTTACATTAAAGATTTAATTAATTAATAAAGAATGTTGGCAATGCTAAGATTAACAATTTATTGAATTAAAACAAATCATAAATTATGAATATAAAAAGAAAAGCGTGTCTTTAATAGATATAATGCACTTCCTCTTTTTAAAAAATCGTTTAGATTTGTATCGTTGACAAATACAACCATTCTACGACAGCTGGCTTTAAAAAATATACAAAATTAGAAAACATCCTAGAGGAGGAGGAATCGTTATATTTTCAAAATCTGAATATTCTGTAAATAATCTCAATAATGACTCAATTTCATATGAATACATATTATCTAATGTAAGATACCAATCTATTTAATTTTTTATATCAAATATAAATCTCGTTTAAGCAATAAAAATATTTTATAATTTAATTGAAAAATAATTAGTTATTAATAAAAAAGCGGATAATAATAACTACAGTTGCATGTCAATAGGAGACTTTTAGATTGCCATTCATTGGAAAAACGAAATAAGTAATATTACTAAAATTGCTTAATTTTTTTCATAATCTTGGTTATAATAATCACATCTATAAAACTACTAGAAATTATACTACAAAAACCCATTCTACAAAAATGTGTAGATCATTGTTTTTCCACACGATAAATTATATTTCTTATATAAGATAATTCTATAATTAATTATATTATATATCTTATAGCATTAGATGGGATATTTCAGATCATTGGTCTATTTGAATATGAAAAAAAAAATAACTTCTCTTAATAAAAATAATAGCTTAAAGAAATTTTTTTGACAGATTCAAATTATATAAAAACAAAATTAACATGTTTCTTAAATTAACATATTTATGTATAAATTTATCATATGAAACTATTATCATTTTGTAATGAATTCTTGTTAAGGAATAGATTAAATATCTATCCCTAACCATCTGAGGAAGTTCTTTTGATACAAAAAGAACGAAATATTATGGAATATTAAAGTTATGATGAAAGGAGTTCAATATGAATATCATTTATTTATTTATGAAGAAGTTTATTATTAACATGTTTCAGTTAACGTTCTTCAAAAAATCCAAAAGACAGATGAAAACAATAATCAAATAATAAATTGTGACTAGAAATTTAAATTCTGTCGCTATTTTCATACCAAATCAAAATGAAATATAAGATATTATAAATAAACTAAAAATCACAAATTTCAGTGGGCTGGATAGTATTACCATAAATAATATTAAAATTAATACACACATTTTTTCACTTTTTATTATTGAACTCTTGCATGTTACTTTCTTTATGAATTGGCGTAATATAAGCTATTTCCACAACCTAGAATAAATTTTGGTATAATATATATTTTTAAAGACTTCTCAAATTATAGGCCAATTTCAATTTTATCAAACGTTTCAAAAATTACAGAAAGTTAAATGATTTTATTATTAAATCAAATATTTTAAAACAAAACCAATATAACTATCAGGTAAATACTAAAACCCCATTAAATCATTTAAATAAAGAAGTTACAGAAGTTTACATGAAAGACAAGTATCAATAACAGCTTTTATAGACTTTATCAAGGCTTTCGACAATATTGACCATAAAATACTATTAAAAAAATTAGAAAATTACGGTATGAAAGGTGATTTTTACGATCTTATTAAAATTACTTAAAAAATAGAAAATTCCAAATCAAAATAAATAATTTAATAAGTAAAACCTATAACATTTAGAGAGGTGCATCACAAGATTCAAATTTAGATCCTTTGTTTTTATTTTATATATAAATTCTATAAGTGAGACAATTAAAAATTGTAAATTTACATATGGTGATGTAGTAGGAACCAAGATCAAACTCCTTCCTTCTATAAATCTTCAATAGACTTAAATACTATCTCCAACTGGGCTTCAGCGAATAAAATGATAATAAAGGAAAGAGAAACAAAAATTATGATTATCAAAACAAAAAATAAAAAATTAAATCTTAAATAATCTTTTCAATTACATATATCATAAATAATAATATTTATCTTCAAAAACATAATAAATAATAACAAACATAATCAAAATGCTTGTAATTGTGAGAGCATTGAAGTAATAAATAATCATAAGTATTTAGGTATAAATATCGGTAATCATTTTAGTTGGTGTAATAAATATAATTTGCAATTAACAGATTACATTCTTTTGTGTTTCACTATTTGAGAAACAAATGCCAATTTAAACAGAAACTTATTGTTTATAAAGCTCTTGTTGATCCGTTTTAAACTATGGAATAGACTGTTGGTGTTTCTTAAATAAGCAATAAATAAATAACATCTACAAAATTTTTGGTAACATTTTATATAAATTTCAAAACTAAAAATGAAGAAAATAAAACAAGAATAAGATAAAATATAAAATTTTGAATTTAGAAGAAAAATTTATTTAGTGTTATTTTAAAAAATATACATAAATATAAAAGTATCAAAGATAAATACTGTTCTGAAAACAAAACAAGACTTAGCTGGTTGAAGATTTTCAACCTGTCTACTATAAATAATAAGTTTGGTTTTAGATTGAATGAATACACTTTGAAATATTTAGACAAATACATTGGAATAATTATAATTATAATAAGTTTAGAGAAATTAAAAACCAATTAATATACGACATAGCAAAAAAAAATATAGTAAAAAACTTATACTCTAACATTAATTAGATTTTTTTTTTGAAAAAACACTCATTAAACTTTCCACACATTAAACGCACCTATAAGATAGGAGTAATTCTGTAATTACTTCTGATAGGACTGGTAAACAAAAAAAAAAAAAAAAAAAAAAATGAAGACGCATTATTTCAAGGCACAGAGCCCCTTTCTTTTGGTCTGCTATCCTTCAAAACAAACTCTCCAATTCTCTCACTAAAACTACTAGATGGATATTTTTAACATTTAGTAGAGACTTATTTATGTTCCAATGGAAAAGTGACTATTTTGGTTTTCAAACCCTTCTCCACCTTTCCCCGTCTACAAAATTGATGCATAAAATAGTATGTTTGTTGCATATTTATAAATTTGGAGACTTCATGCTAAAATAAGTTTCTGCCCTGATATTTTATCTCTTCAGTATATTACTGAATAGCTCATTTATCATATACAGTAGACTCCCGATTATCGGCCGACCTCTCCGGTTTCCATTTTTTTTTTTACTGTACAATAAATTACGGAATCAAAAAAATAATTTTAAAACTAGAATAAGGTAAACAATAAAAGAGGCAGAGTTTGCGACGTTCAGGTAAGGGTTTTCGTGTTTCGACACGAAAAAACAAACACAATTAACCGATTTTTATTTTGTTAAAAAGTAAGAAATTAAAGTAAATTAAAATAAACTAATTGTTTATAATGAATGTACTGCCATTTTTAATGTAAATAAAACATATTAAAAGCATTTTTGTGTTGATTTTCGTCCTTTTTCGTTCTATTTCAGATTATCCGCGGAATTCGTTTATCCGCGATTGCCGCACCACCCAACTCCGCGGATAATCGGGAGTCTACTGTATTTACAACAAAAATAAGAGTTGTAAATGAAATAAATTACTCCAAAATATTGAGACATAGCAGTTTTTGAATTACAAGTCAATAGCCTCACTTTGTGTACTACAAAAGTTAATTTCCAATTAGATATTTTTTTAACTTTTGTTGAGATAACGTCTCCTATGGCAAGTGGAGACACAATATCAGTTGAATATTTGTCAGTCCACAAACTAAATTTCCTTCATTCATTTGACGAAGAGAAAAATTACTTGTCCAATGAATGAGTGAATATCTCAGAATTCATTGTGTATTCTGAGATATTTCGTTTTGGGGCTTTTAATTAACACTACGGTAGTATACAGCGTCCTTCCAGTCCCTCTTATCTCCATTCCCTGGCTCAGCAATTAGTTAATTGTGATCCATTGAAACTCACAGAATCGACCGAGTTTCAGTAATTGTAATTGCTGGAGTCAGTTGGAAATCCACTTACTTTGCAACCAACATTAAGAAAACATTTAATGATGTCTTCGTTAAGACCAGATTGTTGAAGTAAAACCCTCCTTTTTTCACTGATAAGATCTTTGATATTCAGAAGCAACGTTTTAAAATCACTATCAATAATTTAGTAATAAAAATCAGTACTTAAAAAGATTTTTAGAAATAAACCATGCAACTTCTTTCTTTCCTTGGCTAACTGAGCTCGAAATATCAACAATACATTAAACGCAAATATTTTCTTCGAAAAAGAATTCATTAGGACTTAAAATGAAATCCCTTTTCTTAAAACCTTAGACCTTGGTGATGATTTGTTTTTTTTACTTCGCTTTTTAGCAACAATACATCCGCAGTAAATTTAATTAAACTTAGTAAAATTTCTAATAGTTATATTTTTAATTTGAACATTGGAACAAAATGTTATTGAAAGTAAACTCTTAAGCATTTCTAAAGAAGATCCGTGTTTGCGGAATAGAGTGCATTATTCACAAATGCAGACTAATATTGGGTTACGAATCGTTCTTTGCTTTAGATATTAGTGTAATGATTTTGTATTCATGTAATTTAAGAAATGTGTAAAAGTAATGGAAATGTGTTCACTTAGAAAACCGAAATTTCTGGAGAAGTGTAAGAATTTTAATGTTTTGTTCAAACTTTTACCTATTAGGTTGAAACCTTCTAATGTCGGTTTCGTTGACCTCCCAAATATCACCACTACTAGCAAAGTACTTAAAGCTTGTTTTACGTATGTAGTTATTTCGGTTGATGGATCACCCACAACTGCATTTGGTATCGCCTGACCATGAGGCTCTTTCTGTTTTCTGCGTCCTTTCGACAAGTGATGCTTTATGAGTTCTTACGAGACTTATCAGCAACTGATGAGAAGGGGAATATATGTAGTGTTTTTGGTGAAGAACATGTAAGCGAAAGGTTAGTGCAGCGTGTGCTTGAAAATTTTCGTGATGGAGATTACAACTTAAAGAATGCTCCTAGAGGACGCTAAGAAAAAATGATCTCAGCCGAGGAGGTGAAAGAACTGATCGAGTGTGACCCACATATTAGTTCACAGGAGATGACCGAGAGACTCAGGGTATATCATACGACAATTTTACGCCGCCTGGAAGAACTTAGCAAAGTGCGGAAGATGAACTGCAATGAACTCACATAAGGAAAGAAGGCTGTGCGTTACACAATTTCTTCTTAACTCCTGCTTCGCAAAGAAAAAGAGCATTTCTTGGTTAGAATTGTAACCTGTGAAGAAAAGTGGAGAATATACGACAGTAGGAAGGCTCATCATCTTGCCTGGATAAGAACGAGCCACCATCAGCAACTCCTAAACCGCCTCCACACCCACAAAAAATTCCGTTGACTGTTTAGTGGAATTCCACGGCTGAAATTATCTGTTGGGAATTTCTTTCCCGGGGACAAACCATTACCACGCAGGTGTACATGTCAGAATTGACTGAAGTGCACCAGAACCTAGAAACAATACAGCCTACACTGGTCAATCGAAACTGTCAGTCGAAACTGTCACGTTTTGCTTCACGATAATCTAAGTCAGAACGCACCCGCAGGAAACTTGACGAACTTGGATATGAGATATTGTCTCGGCGGTCTTTTCTTGACAGATTTTTGCCTATTCAGACATACGGGCAACAAGATTATATAGACACAGATGTAGTCTATTTTGAATAATAAAAATTACATCCGACACTCAAAAACAGTTTTTGAATTCATTGACTCTAAACCGACATTGTAGGGTTTCCACTGTTTCGCACCCATCCTGTCATGTTTCAGAAAAGCATTTTCTTATTAGACAAAGCATTCTTGTACCGTCGAGCTCCTGTTCAGTGACATGTGACAAATATATATTTGGGTGAGGCAAAAATTTGAGAACTACCTTAAAAATTATTATAGATATTCTGTAATTAAGGAAATATTATTTTTGTTTAACACGTTAATTAACAAATATTAAAACTAATTTTAAGTAATTTGCATATATTAAATTGGTTGCGATTTTGAAGAAAACTATTGCAGGAAGTGATTCGAAGATGTTTCCTTTTGGGAGCAGTCGTGCGATCAAGGAGATGGCCTACCTTGTTGTTACCCTAAACCAGACGTTCGAATTCTGACAAGGGCTTGGTTGCTTCATTTTCTCTTCGTTTAAAAATTAATAGGACTTGGAAACACGTCTAAAAAAATGTTAGAAGGGTCTAACTGAGATCTTCATAAATCAACAGATACAAAACAATCGCTATAATTCATCGAAATAAGCATTGTTCTGAAAGGCTGATTATTTTAATTTTTACAATTTCTAATCATAATGGAGATGGTTTCAAGATATCAAATACGTTTTATTGATGAATTATCATTGAAGAAACCAGTTTTAGTCTTCTGATCTGATCAGAAGACTAATATTCCCGTTTGTCCGTCTGTGAACAAGTATCATTAAAATATCATTAAATTATCATTAATCGCAACAATCACTATAATCGCAGAATTGCGCCTTTTGCATTCACAACAATCACATTTATAACACAGCTCAGCAACAATCACAACAATCACAATAATCCCAACAATTACGCCTTTTGCATTCGCAGCAATCACATTTATAATAATAAGGAAATTAAACCAACATCAATTATAATTTCTTATACGTATCAGAAGGCGTTTTGAAGCATTGTGATTGGTTTACTAATCGCTATCTCTACCTTGTTTATTGTGGCAATTTATATTTGATTTGTAATCATTCAATATCAGTGTGCATTGAATAAATTAAAAACTCAATAAATACTCCACATTCATAAGTAAAAGTGAAAAGCCATGGCATTTGATTAAAAAGATGAGAAATTATCTTAATATATAAAAATGAATGTTTGTTTGTTTGTTTCTCCCCTATGCGTTCCTATACCATTCATCAGATTGCTATGAAACTTTGGTGAGTTGTTGTGCGCACGCCCGCGAAGGTTTCTGAATTGTTTGGGCCTCTGAACACGATGGTGAAGTCCGTTTGTCGATTTGACCTTCCGTTCGGGAGTTGTTAGGGTGGACAAATACGGACGGATGGACGGACAGGACAAACGCAATAGCTAAAGTCAATTTCTGAACGTGTCGTCATAAAATGCATGTCTGAAATCATCAGTTTTAGGGCGTCACGTTCAGAAATTGATTTTGAAAACGAATATGCATATACAACTACAACATGATGCATCCACTGAACGTTTCGCAAAACAATTGTTGGATATTGGGAATGGGAAAATCGCAATCGATGAATCCACACAATGTACCACGTTGCCAACAAACTTCTGTAAAATCACAGCATCCACAGACGAATTGATTCACAAAGTTTTCCCAAATATCGCAATTTTTGAGTGGCATTGCAACGCATACCGGGTTTGTGTAGAATAAAAAGCACACTATTAGCTGCGTTCACTCTGCGCTCGTTATTTGGAGCTTTTTATTGTAAATAATTTCTCATCTTTTTTGCCAAGTGCTGTGGCTTTTCACTTCTATGTATAAATATTTCACGCACTTTAAATTACTATGTTATGAAATCTTATTTTGTGAATTGTGTTAGCCATTGGTTTTCTTTACTTTTTCTAAAAGATTTTTAACGTTTGTTAAAGGTCCAGCCCGCACACAATGATTAAAATTTAAACATTAAAATTTAAAAGTTAAAAAAGTTAAAAAAGTTAAAAAACAACAAGTCTCTAGCTTTCGCCACTAGGGGGACATGGCTTCATCAGGAGAGATGGGACCCCATCTTTTATTACTTTTAAATTTTTTAACTTTTTAAATTTTAATCATTGTGTGCGGGCTAGACCTTTAACAACGTTATTTGGCACACGTTAAGAATTTTATATTTTTAACGTTTGATTATCAATAACCATATCGGGGGTAAATTTATTAAAAAAAATTAACTATTTTTTTAAATTATTACAATGATAAAAGTAAAAAAAATTACTTAATATTGTTTTGGACAATTAATTCTTTTATATCGTGTTGATATAAAAATTAACGAACAATTGTTTTTTTTTTCACCACGAAGAGACACTGAACAAGAAACCATGCAAAGGACATTCAATTAAAAAAAGGAAACTATATCTTCTGACCATTCGGAAGCGACTTATTTCCTTCTTTTAGTCGAGCCAAGATTTGAAATATCTTACTCTTATTAGTCGAGGCATTTGACCTAATTTTGATAATACACTGATTAACATTTCATTCTTTCTTTGTTGCACTAAATTTAGCGGAACTGTCTTGATCTGTTTCAATCGCAGAATAAAAATCGGAATCCGTTCATTTCAAAATACTTCGAAAGAATTATACGGACATTAGGATATTTCTTTTTAAATTACTGAATTTTCCACTCTACTTTATTGATCTTAGCTTAGGTTAGAGCTCGTTTCCAATCAGTTCAATTCAAATGTTTGCCAACTAGAAGACTTTCGGTGGCAAATCCTGGGCTTAGGATTTGTTTGACCATATGTTATTGATTTTGAAACAGGTGTAACTTCATGTGAATCACAAGAATTACAACTCTCTCAGCTGATCGGACACGCGAGTGGAATCGCTCGCACTTGCCATCCTTCTAAATCCCCTCATCCACTTAATCCTTAATTAGGACTGGGTCAAGTAATAAATGCGCTGTCTACTTATCTGGCCAACGACGAAATCCTTTTTGTCCTTGAATTAGTTTGTTTGTTCATCCAAGAAACTAAAGGGAAAATTTATCTTTGAATCTAAAGTGGTTATTGCCAAACAATCGATACAAAACGTCCGAAACATTGTTTCAAAATAATCTGCTGTTTTGGATGTGTTCCTTCATTATTTATAAAAGATTGCCTTATTTTTTAGGAATGTTGGATAAGTTCAGCTACAAACTGAATATTATAGATTTATTGTAATACAATTTAACATTTTGTCAAAGAAACAAAAGAACACAGCAACAACAACAAAATTATTTATATTACATTATATATTTTATAATTACCTAATTATATGTTAAAGCGCAATTACCACGATATATTATTGTAATCCTTGGTTCTCTTGATTTCGAGAATTTCAATCGTTTTTATTAGGTAATTTGTAAGATTTTTGTTTGTAATAATGTGCCAATAAGTCCTTCACCTATTGCACTAATTTGATTGTTCAAATAACCTCGTTCTCCAGTGATTGTATGAATTGTCGTTTATGTCTTAACGAAGCTTTCTGATAGATTCTCTGTAGCAGAAGATTGCATTTGCTTAAAACAATGAGTATGGGAAAAAGAAAATTGTCAAGAAAAATACTAGGTAAAAAGATGAAACCAATAGGACATGTATCTAAATGTATAGTTTCTATCACTCACTTTGTAAAATGTTGGGAAACCTTAAATCTACCAATGCGGTTTTGAAGAAATAATTTGAAGAATATGAGGTTAACGATGAAATGCTTTACTTAGTGCAGAAGGATTCCTCCTGTACGGATGATATCTATATAGTAATGACAATGACAAACTTTTTCCTTAAGGAAAATCATAGGTTTAATAAGTTGGTTATTCTTTTCTTTCTTCTTTAATTTTATTTCGTCGACTAAAAGAAAGCAATGACCTCAGAAGTTGGCTTGAAATTGGAGAAAAATGTCGTTCACTTTTCTGTCTGTATTCATCTGTTTTCAAACTCAGTTAATGCTTCATCACTTCTTGAAAAATTACTTGGAAATCTGTCAAAAGGAAACACGAATCGGATGACCTGATAACTCCTCATTTAGAGACGTTTTATCAAGAAAAACAAAAGAATGTATTTCCATTAGAGCATGAGATAGATAATTAAAAACTGGCATTAAATGATAGGATTCACATATATTAGAAGGAGAAAGACTAAGAAACCTTGAAGATAAAAAGCAAATGATTTGTCAGTCAGAAGAATTTATTATGTTCTCAGTTCTCCCGTAGCTTCCTTATCGGTCTATTCAGGCTTTTATATTTCTTGTCCCGTTCGGTCAACGCCTTTTCATAATGAAACTGATAAAAACTAGAATTTCTGTTGGATGTTCACATAAAAGTTTTCTCTTCAATGTGATTATTAGCGGAATAAAGGAATTCTGCTTTCAAAAGAAATAGAAAAGCCTCGGGAACAATAGAATGCGAAATGACATCGAGAGGTTGAAGCTTAGAGAAAAACAATTTCCAATTGATAGAAACTAAAAGACTCGGAACGAATAATACTTAGAAATTATCAGATATTGTCTTTATTGAATTTCCTTTCTAACCAAGAAAGCTTTTTGTTTTTGAATAATTACTGCTACAAATTTTGATTTTTATAGTTCATTCTTTAATTTTGATCCTAGCACGAAATGAATAAGACTTTCCTATAATTACGTTAGTTCTATTCCATCCAATATCGAATCGAAGGATTATTTCCAAAACTATTTCCATTTCTAATAACGTGGGTTTTTTTTTAATTGATTAAAAACAGAATCCCAATTCTTTTTACCTGTTTGTTCGCACTAACAAATCCAAAGTGAAGATCACTAAAGACAAGGATTATTCTTCTTTCATTCTTTAATTGGACATCGTTATTTATGTTTCCTTATTTTATAATTATTACTGCTATTAAAAATTTATTTTATCTAATTTCTAAAGATTGAAATTTATTCACTCTTTATTGTTTTCTAGAAAATTATTCTGATATCAAAAAGGCTTTAAAAAGAAAATAGTAATTTAAAATATAATAATTACACATTACTTTCGTTATTCTTTTTTGTTTTTTCTTTTTTGTTTTTGTAAAAATGGAAATATTCTTGGCACAGATAAATCAAAACCTTGAATCCCTTTTATAAGTTTTCTGATATTTCTTCAGATTCCATTTTCCAGCCACTCTTCCATAACTTGATTTTTTTTTTTAATATTTTTTGTAATTTCTCTTCGAATGTACAACACGTACATCTACTTTAAATAGGTCAGTGAGCATATAGGAATACTTAAGTTCAGAGCACGTTAGAGTAATAATACGAGTAGACTTCATTTTCCTTTAGGGAAACTATCTATGAGCGAATATCGAACAGGAGGCTGCAGCTTCATTTTGTTGATTGACAATCAACCCTTTTGCCGCTGACTCGATTTGGTGCAATACACTGGTGTCAATCTGCTTCGGTGCGAAGAAACTTATTACAGTAGATCCGATCTCATTATTGGAGCATTATCACTCTTCCACCATTTACATCATCCGTTTAACCTTCAACTGATAAGAACGGTCATTACTACATCCGTCACTCATCATTAGCACAACCAATAACGAGATTGACAAGTTCTAGCTCTGCCAGAAGATAGATCTATGCAATTACGAATGAACCATTGTATAGTAAATTATTTGAATGTAAGGAAAAATCTCATGGTAACCAAGACCATTATTCAAAATAAAAAAAATTAATTCATGTGTTAGAACTTACTAAATCTCAATTCTAAAACATTATTCATTAACGAATTAATAGCAAAACAGTAGAACTTCGTTACCCGGACTAATTGGGGGGATAAGTTGTCCGGAATAACGAAAGTCCAGATTAACTGAAATAAACTAAAAGAACAGAAGAAAGTTCATTAAAACTTCATTTACAGCAAAACTCTTCTGTTATTCATTTAAAGGACATAGGCCTAATATAAAATGTAAAGCAATACAATGAAGTGCAGTGCACTTAACAACAAAGATAACTGCAATATACTGGCACAATATTTCAAAAAGCTTCTGAACTGTGAAGAACCGAAAGAAAAATTTGAAAAAATTACCGCAGTACACATTTTTAAGGACTCAGATCCTCCAGATGTGACCGAGATCAAACAAATCATTAAAGATCTGAAAAATGACAAAGCACCGGGGGAAGATTCAATGGTAGCGGAAATGTGGAAGCATGTAGATGTGAATACGGTTCAAAAGCTACACAATGTCTTACAAAACATATGGAAGACAGAGAAAATACCCGAAGAGTGGAAAACTGCTGTAATACATCCGATCCATAAAAAGGGAGACCGAACTGCTGCAAACAATTACAGAGGCATCTCACTGCTTCCAGTAACATATAAAATATTATCTAAAACACTACAAAACAGATTGGAAAAACAACTAGACCAACAACTAGGAGAGTATCAAGCAGTATTCAGAAAAGGCAGATCATGCAACGAACAGATCTTGAATCTAAAACTAATAATCAACTACAGAAAAACAAGAAACAAAAAATTCACGTGACCTTCGTGGATTTCAAGAAGGCATATGACTCCATTGATAGGGAAACATTGTTTAATATATTAGAAGAATTTGGAGCTGACAATAAAACGCTAGCGATTACAAAACAAACCCTAATAGACACTAGGTCAAAAATTAAATTTATGGGAGAAATTTCAGAACCGTTTGAAATCAAGACAGGAGTGAGGCAGGGTGATGGTTTATCTCCATTGCTTTTTAATTGCACACTCGAAAAAGTTATAAGAGAATGGAGAAAAAAAATGGAAATAGAAGGTATACAGAAAGTTAGGATGGGAAGAAAGAAGGATGGTTGGGAATTTAATTGTTTGGCTTTTGCGGATGATCTGGCAATCCTTGCAGAAAGTTACGAAGATGCAGTAAAACAGGTAAATATTCTAAAAGAAACAGCAGAAAAAACTGGCCTCTTAATATCATTTGAGAAAACAGAATATATGACAAATGTTAAAGAAGGTCCCAAATACTTAGAAACAAAGTATGGAAAGATAAAGAAAGTCACCAAGTTTAAATACCTAGGAGAAATAATCCAATCAGACGCATTAGATAAAGAAGCAAACTTAGCAAGAACGAGAAAGATGGAACTTGCATTCCAATTACAAAAAATATCTATAACAAAAAATCTATCTCCATAAATACAAAACTAAAACATTATGAAACTGTGATTAAACCCGAGAGCCTGTATGCATCAGAATGCCTAGCAATAAATACGGCCACCCAGCTAAATGAACTTGAGAAGAAGGAAAGAAAAGTAATCCGAAAAATTCTTGGTCCAAACTATAAAAATGGAAGATGGAAACTCAAAAGTAACAGAGAAATATACGAGAGAATAGAGAGGATTGTGGACACAATGAGAAAGAGGAGAATAACATTCTACGGACACCTTAGTAGAATGAATGAGGACAGATTGTCAAAGCAACTCTTTAACTACTTTGATAAAAACCCCAAAACACATATAACCTGGTTTAAGGAGGTAAAGAGCGACATGGAAGAAATGGGAATAACAGCGGAAAAATTGGAGAATTGGGGGATGCTTAGATCAGCAGTTAAAAATTTTGTTGGTTTTCAAGCAAAGCAGAAAAGGAAAACAGGGGGAATCTGGACAGCTGAAAGACGAAAGCAACAGAGTGAAAGGATGAAAGAATACTGGAGGAAGAGAATGAATGAGGGAAGAAAATCATGAAGTTATTTTACGTGGTCCCTAGTTGGCCAAATTCGAAAGAAGGAGAAGAAGAAGAAGTGCAGTGCATACGTGATCATTATGATGATGTTCACGACGGACCTGGCTCTGCATCACTCGAATCGTTTGCTGCAGAAATTGGTTTAAAATATTTGTGTATATTCTGTTGGTGTGTTTTTCTTTCACTAATAATTCGCGGAGGTGTCTCAAATGGTCCCAATACTTAGATAGGTCTTCATTGTATTTCCTTCAACAAATTCCCCATTTGTAAGCAATTTTTTTGGCTGTCGCGATTGAGCGAAGCCCGGATTATCGGGTCCGGATTAAAGATGTGCTACTGTATTTCAATGGACGAGAGGGTAAATTCTTGAAACAGCAAAATTAACTTAATCATCTTTATTGAAGATTAGCAAAACGATCCTTTCTTCACTCGGGTTACAAACAACAAATGTCCTAATGTGGATGATAAAGAAATTACAATTGCGAGATCACTTGGAACTTTCCCGGTTGGTACAAAAACAACAAAAAACAACAACAACTCAAAAGGTCTGATCTCATTACAAATATATATCTATCCCGAAAACCTCCCAGTGTACACCCATTGTTCCAGGTTATTCGAATTTGTAAATGATTTCAATGATACACAGTGCAATTAAAATATTGATTTAAATAACCCTATCACTTCAAACCTTTCCTAGTTCGTAAAAAATCATCTGATCATTACAAATCTATATCTAACCCAAAAAAAACAATAATTTCGTTGCAATTGTTGCACAACACTATTTGTATAGTTCCCATTGTCGCCACCGGGTTCATATGTAGCGCTGTTGTGCAGAACAATATTTTAGCTCCAATTGTTGCGTAACAATATTTATTTAGTTCTCATAGTAAAGATAACAAATCCTAAAACCTAACAATAGTAACGGAAGCAAACCTTCAGCTTTATAACTTAAAGCAACGCTTTTTATACTATCCCGTGGGAATTTCGAAACATCTTGAAAAAGGGTTATAGTGATTACGATTACCTACTTGCATGCCAAATTTTAAGTCTCTACTAATTATAGTTATGAAAATAATTACGGAAATAAGAAAACTTTCAAGCGAAACTAAACCCTCGTTATTCCAGCCCCTGGGATTTAAAAAAAACTTGAAAAAGGGTTTTGGTGATTATAATTATCTACTTGCATGCCAAATTTGAAGTCTCTACTAATTATAGTTACGTAGCTCATTACGAAAATAAGAAACTTTTAAACCCTCGTTATTCCCGAACCCGTGAGAATTTCGCAAAATCCGGCCGTATTCCTTGTCTACAACATAAAGGGAACCTCTACTCAAAATTTCAGCTTTCTAGGTCCAACGGTTTGGGCTGGGCGTTGATCTGTCAGTCAGTGAATGAATGAGTGATGCCCGGTTGCACCATTGAAGTTCAGTAGCTGAACCAAGTTCAAACTGCTAGATGAACGGAGATCATCCTTAAACCTATTGCGCCAACATCGTTTAGTGATGATCTCGGTTCAAAAGCGTCGTCAACTTGAACTGCCGATTTCGGCCGTTCAAGGCGCTGAACTCGGTTCAAAACCGCTGTTCGGCGTTCGGCCTTTACTGATATTCGCTTGCGAATTGAGACCAAAGCATGTTTTCTCTCAACTATCAGAAATAACTTTTAAAAATGACAACTTTACATTTATTTAATTCGTTGGACAGTGACTGTGAAGAGGAATTTCAGTTGTTAACAGAGTTGCATCATTTGTAACCAAAAGGCAGACTATTTCGCGATCAGTATATATTAGGGTAATCGTGGAGTTTAGCGTCCCAAATTAAATAACAATAAAAAACCTACAACAGTAAATGACAGTGATAAAATGTGAAATTTCACCCAAGTCTGCACGGATACCTAAGTGTCCCACCTCCCATCGACACCGGGCCTTTTTTCTCGGCACCGAAGTTTGCCGCTGTTGGTCCCATCTCTGCCGCCTATGGATCGCCCTGACCCGGCAGGAGACCGGCGCAGAACGCCGGACTCCAGAACGCGGTGGCACGAAAACAGAGTTTACGAGGGCCCGTTCTCGGTCGGGGGTGGGACACTTACAGCCAGCCACCCACCAAAGTGTGATGAAATTTCACATTTTTGGACTGTGTTATTTACTGTTGTAGGTTTTTTATTGTTATTTAATTTGGGACGCTAAACTCCACGATTACCTACATTAGTAATATTCCGCATCGGTTTTTTTACATTCTAAAATGTGTTATGTACGATTCAATTATATCAATTAAAAGGATTTTTTTTTTCGTCTCTGTGTAAATAGGGACTCGGCAGAATTCAGTTTTTTAATTCCTGAGCTCCATTTTCGTAATGAGATTGTTGACTGCTGAAACAAAGGACAACTATTGAAAACAATCCATTGGGTTGATTTCCCGCAACGAAAGACGAATCTTGTAACCAATCAGGAATCAGCTTTGAACGCATGACGTACTTCCGCCGCCATGAACGCAGATCACAGAACGTCGGTTCAGTTGTGCCTATTGTAGCTTGGTGCAATAAGGCTGAACTTCAATTTGAGGTTCAAGCAGAACTCAGTTCATGGAAACCGTAGTTAAACGCTACTTTGGTGCAACCGGGCATGAGTGAGTCAGGTCTTATCTTTTTATATAGTTAGATAAAATGAAAAATCCAATACGAGATTCTTAAAAATGTAAAAAATTTAAATTTCATTCGGAAAAAGAATTCTTCTTATTAAAAAAAAAACAAAAAAAACAATAAAACTAAAGTAAATTTCAGTATAACAGTAATATACACTCTTTGACAAAAAAAATTGAAGCACCATGAAGCAAGCTTCCAGTTTTAATGAATGTCATTTCGATGAAGAGAATTGAAATTGGTTCACAATAAAAAAACAAAATTTACCGAACAATAGCAGCATCATTGTTACATCATCAGTTGAGCCACTTCTGACTACTATGCAGTCTAATATATGGCATGGCATAAAGTGAAACATGGTTTTGAAGTTATGTTGTGCCTTGTGAAACTGATGCTCCAAATGCCGGATGATGATGGTTGTGGGACAAATATCGGCAGGCCACGGAAGAGAATGAATTGCTTGGAAATACTTCTGGAAAATGTGTTGAGTGTAGATGTGCATTATCCTATTGAAAAATAGCTCCTGATAGACATGACATGAAGAGAAAAAGGGGATCTGCACTAATAAGAAATTGCTTCCTACACCATTACATCAGAAGCAGTGACTGTGTGCTTTTTGCTAATATTTCCAGGACTTGAGCTCTGTCCAGTTCTCCTCCATACACGGATACAATGGTCATCTGCTGCAAGTCAGAAGGAGGCTCGAATCTTCAATTACTGCCCTATATTGAACCTGGATGTGATTTCATATGTCCTCCGTTCAGGCATTCAAAGAATTGCATTTTGTAGTGGGATGCAACAGATCTCCATTGATTTACTTAAAATTCTGCGTTATTCTGTCTTTCAAGATTTGTAAAATTAATAAGATGTTTTTGATACATCAAACTTTTGAGATGGCATCACCACCAAAAAATACGAGGGTTAAGGTCAGGCGACCGAGATGGTCGTTCCTTGCGAATTCTGTTTTTGTGAATTTTTGTCAAATACTCGCTATACTGGCAATCCAATGTAATATATGGTTCTCCATCCAGCACGAATGTTGCAGAGTTAAGAAAACTTCGCTGCCACAGAACCACAAGTTGAGTAGATACTTAACAGCATGGTTTAAGGCAGTATCGGACGAAAAAGGTACGGACCGATGATAAACTATATAATGAATCTACACCATACTGGGACTTTTGGTGAATGTTAAGGATCTGAAGAAACACATGAGGCTTATTCGCAGCTCAAATACGGAACTTGTGTTTGTAAATACTGCTGTTCAGATCAAATTATGCCTCGAGACTCCACAAGATCTTCAAGTGAAACCTGGACTCTCCTATGAGAGGATAAAAATAAAATTATTATTTTTATAGGAAAGATTAACGTCCATTAAAATTTGTGAATAATTATTATTATGTATTGAACATAAAAGCGCACAGAATACGAATTTATTAAGAACAAAATAAAACGAAAATAAAGTAAGAACAATATAGACAATATTATAAAAACATCACATCACCCAATAAAAATAAATAAAATATTTAAAATAAGTTTAATAATGCAAATTTTCAGAAAGAGTATTGTAACGAAAAAAATTAAGCTTCTTCTCGTTACGAAAATAAAAACCAAAATAAATAAAATTAAAAATAAACTCTGCTACCAAAATAAATCAAATGGAAATTAAATCACTTCTTCCCTCTGAATCAGATAAACCGATCAAAGGTGGATGTTTGTGCCGACGCCGCTGGGCCCTGGTTAACGCCGAAACACCCGATCAGCTGTCTCCGATCTATCCTTACATTCCCACACAGATATAAATAAATGGAAATCATAACAAATTCAACTTACAAAGGAGTAAATATAGATTTACAGACAAAATAAATGATTAATAATTCTTATTTAAATTACCCACATACTAAAATATCCTAAAATATACTGAAAAAATTATTAATAAAACACTTTTATTTTACAAAGTTACATTAAAAATCGTCTCTAACCTATCGCCAAAAATGCTCAATCTTCACCATTACAGTATTCATCTTTCCTTTTCCAAGAAAAAGAACGATGTTGTTTATGAATTACTATATCTATTAAGAGAGAAGAGATAAGGAGAAAATATGGCTTACAACGTAGACAATAGCCTGAACCCAGGTTCCAGGTCATTTACCCTAAATGAGTTTTCCCGAAATCAGGATTTAGCTAAATCGCTTTCTCACACCCGAAAACGGTAGATTCCCCCCATTTCATCAAAATCCTTAAACCCGTTTTCAAGATAAAATTTACAAGAATTGCTCACTTTAGTAGTATTTGACTATTTAATAACAAGATATTTACACCAAAACAGCTTCAGTAATAAGGATGGTATTTAAAATTATGAAATACTCCATGACTACTTGTATAACTACATTAATTAAGGATGTATCTTAACTTTCTAAAAGAATTCTTAATAATCTTGGAATCCGTAAATGACTGAATTGCAAATTATCCATTTGTTAAGCTAATAACATGTATCTCTTATCAAATACTGTAATGCAGCAATTCTTGTAAATTTTATCTTGAAAACGGACCGCAATGGGGGAATTCAATGGGTTTTCGGATGCCAGAAACCGATTTAGATAGATCTCGATTAAGGGAAAACTCATTAAGATGATTGATCTATGACCTGGATTCAAGGTTATTGTCTGCAGTGTTCTTTTTTTTTCTCTTTTTATTTTATTCTTAAGTGCTCGTGCTAGGGCAAATCAAGACATTTGCTATATTCAACTGTGTAGAATATCCTGCGTGAAGTGCTGAACTTTTTCCTCTACAAGATCATGATGTTAACTGATGTTTTAGTGTTTGCTTCATGATGATAAGGAAACACTACTGCAGTTTGCCCAAACATTTTAATATCGAATGGAGGTCGGTGATGCATGGCTTCTGAACGGTCCTGTTACATTCTGTTTTTGTGTTTTTTTTTTAACTGTTCTAAACATGAATTTTCGTAAGTATCTGATTAAAGGGGTTTATTTTTGTTGTTTGTTTTTATTTTAAACATATGATTTTATTTTTAATGTATTACTATGAATATAATAACTATAATAATTAATAGTTATAATTAATAATTGCAAATATATTATTTTAGTATTTGGTTTGAATTCTAAAAACTTTAGAATAAACTTTTTAAAAAAGATTTATTTTAGGAATGTTTAACAAAGCGTGCATTCCTTTCCATTGTTATGTGGATTTGCTACACGTGAAAAATAAGAGAGCGAGGACGGCTCGAGAAATCGAAGAAGAAAAGAAACAGAGTTGAGCAGCCATGTTGTAAGGACATCTAGGACTATCGTATTATGCTGTAGCTCTGCTGCTTTGGACGTTTTTCTCTATTCTCTGAGCTGGGTTAGGAGAAGAGCATTGATCTGGATGTCTATGGATTGAAAAGTTATTCTTCGATGAACCAATTTGTGTTCGAATATTTGAAGCACACCATGAAGTATCTGATGCTATCCGTTCATCATCGTGATCTGTTCGACTTATGTAAATATTGGCCAATCGCTCCACTAGTTCCAAGAATAAAGGATATGAATCTTTTTTAATTCTTCGAGATAATCTCACAAGACTCTTCTAAGACTACTGTACTTCCACTTCTGAATGAGAGAATTCCGAGAAGACTTGAAGACTTGGAAAGCTCGGGAATTCAGACCAAGCTCTTAGCTTATGCATGCGGCCATCGTAATATTTAAATCTTGTTATTTAAAGTAAACGAAATATAACAAAAAATATCAGAAGAAATATCTCAATCGGTGGATAATATAAAATATGCTTATCAGAAAATCAAGTAAAAAAACTTTTTTTGGTAGAGCGTAAAATTAAAGGTGACACAATAATAATAAAAAAAGAAAAATAATAATTTGAAAAAACAAAGTACATTAACTTAGGGAAAATAATAAAGGGAAAATCAGAAAAACAAAAAAAAAATACTTGTGGACATTGAGAAAAAATGATTAAGAGAAAAAATAAAAATAATAGATATACGAATTTGAACCCACAACCTCCAACATATGAGACCGAGATCTTACCAATCAAACTACAGCTGACAACTGAAATGAGATTTCTGACATGTAAGCTACTATTGTCATGAAGACAATGCAAAATATTTCATTCCTTGAGCTGGGGACCCCCGAAAAATAGCCCATTTATTCGGTGTTTAGGTTTCTGAACACGATGGTGAAGTCCGTTTGCCGATCCGAACTTCTTTTCGGGAGCTCTTAAGAGGGAGAAACGCATAGCTACCCAAATTTCGTCGCTATCACTGTAGTTCCCAAATGGGTCCTAAAATGTTTTGCATACATATATTAAATTATAAACGAGTAATCTTAGCATTCTTATCCATAGATTTTAAAAATTGATAGGAACGTCGTCATTAAAATAAGAATAATAGCCGTTTTACATTTACCATTTCACTCGCCATAATGCAAGCCATAATGCAGGCCATGTCAGGGTAGATGGCCAGTGATTTAGTGTACTGTTTTACACTTATCATATCGCCTTCCATCACACGGAAAATTTACACTTCTCAATTGTCATCATGCCTACGGTGTATTTACGAAAAAAATTGCATTGATTAATATAAAAATCATGTATTCAATGCATTGAATAGATAAAGGAATGTTTTTAATTAATTAAAATAGAAAATATTCATTTAAATAATCATTTTTCATTGTTTTGTATTTCTTTGTTTTCGAGATTTCAATCGCTCGTCGATTCCAAATTTTCAGGCCGAAATTCTGTAATGATTTTGATTACTAATGTAACGTTTTCTGAAAGCATCCACGAAAATATCAGGAAAAGATGACTTCCGATCATGAAAATCATTTTTGTAATCGGTAATTTCGAATAAATAGATACAAATCGATTGGACTTCAAGTTCTGTAATTCGCCACCTGGAGTGTTGGTGTGACATTGCACCATCTCTTCAAAAATAGAGCACGGGCTATCTATCGCAATGTTCTCGCCATAATGATCACCATCACCTCGCCATCACACATGGCGAGGACATTGCGATAGATAGCCCGTGCGCTATCTTTGAAGAGATGGCGCCATATCAGATGGCGCAATGTCACACCAACGCTCCTGGTGATGAAATGTAGAACTTAGAATTCCAATAGATTTGTATCTATTTATTCGAAATTACCGATTACAAAAATTATTTTCACGATCGGAGGTCATCTTTTCCTAAAATTTTCGTGGATGCTTTCATAAAATATTACATTAGTAATCAAAATCATTTCAGAATTTCGGCTTGAAAATTTGAATCGACGAGCGATCGAGATCTCGAAAAGATATCGTCGTTGATCGAGATTTAACGAGACTGAATTATTTATCGAAACTGATTTATCGAAACTGAAAACAAAGAAACACAAAACGATGAAAAAAAACTTGAATATTTCCTATTTTAATTAATTAAAAACATTCTTTCACCTATCCGATGCATTGACTAAATGGTTTTTATATAAATCAATGCTATTTTTTTCGTAATGATGACAATTGAGAAGTGTAAATGTTCCGTGAGATGGAAGGCGTTATGGTAAGTTAAAGCGGTACACTAATCACTCGCAATCTACCCTGACATTGCCTACGTTATGGCATTATGGCGAGTGAAACGGTAAATGTAAAACGGCTATAACACACCGCGGTGCTGGTGCTCACATGGATGTCGAATGCGGGGATACGGGTTATAGCTTAAGAACTGCTTCCCTTGTTCGTCTGACTTGAATCTAATTGAGCACATTTGGGAGCAAGTAAACAGAGGAATTCGCACTACTAAGAACTGCAGCAGTCTTTGAGAGACTGGTAGATCATATCTACAGCTACTTCAATAGTTGTCTTTACATATATTTGTTGTAGCACAAAAAGAAGCATTATTCGCTAATAGGGAAGTCCATAAAGAAATTAAGGTTCTCAGGCCAGTACGTTCTAGGAGAAATTTCAAGTGGTTTGTTTGAGTGATAGAGGCTGGAATTAGTTAAATAATTAATTAAGATGTCTTTGTTTACGTTGTTTTTTATTAATAAGAAATTTATCAATTCTACTGATCATACTGATCAGACAAACAGTAGAATAATCTGACTCGATTGTAAAATTGATACAAGGTTAAAAATTTGTACAAACTAAGCCTGAACATTAATAGTGGAATGATCATGTCAGTTGGAAGCCAAACAGTTCCACGCCAGACTGGGATCGGAATCATTTGCAAATAAACACTATAAAATAATAAATTTGATCGCTTAGGAATGTGAATAGATCTTGAAAAGATGCTGAAGTACTAAACTTAATTTCATCTACCAATGACTTTGATTAAAATAAATGACTATTAAAAATTGAGTTCAATTAAATATTTAAGTAGCTGATTCAAATCTGACTGAATCTTCCAACATTATAAGCTACTACCATTTTCGTTTCGCCTTGTGCCTGCTTGGAATCAGATCAGAATTCTAAACATCTCACCAAATTTAAATGTAAAAAAAAAAACTACATTTAATACTAAAAGCAAATTTTCGAAAAGATTGCGTCTTTTCTTTCTCAAGCCTAAAATAACAATAATTTGAAGAACAATACTCTAAATTACATAAAATTCCTCGAGAAAATATAAATAATATATGAAAATAATACCATTTAGTTCCAATCTTTGTATTATTTTCATATATTATTTATATTTTCTCGAGGAATTTAATGTAATTTAGAGTATTGTTCTTCAAATTATTGCTATTTTAGGCTTGAGAAAGAAAAGACGCAATCTTTTCGAAAATTTGCTTTTAGTATTAAATGTAGTTTTATTTTTTACATTTAAATTTGGTGAGATGTTTAGAATATTTAATAGTAGAGGCTTTAGAAAGAAAGATCTACTAAAAAAGTATGGAAACTTTACATCAGATCAGAATCCTTAGAATTTGAAGAGACAGCAACAGTGTCAGAAAGAATTTAAAACGCTGTGTTGACTAAATCATCAAATCACAGTTCGATCGATTTAAACAATAGAATTGCAAACTTCTCATTGCTGTTTGTATATGGTTTAATTTCGTGTATGATTGGATTTCCCAAATAATGTGTGCGTGGATCAGAACATTATTAATCATGTAAATTTATAAAGTTAAAAGTGAAGAAGTACATGTGATCAAGAGAGATCTGCTAATTATCTTGCGTCTATTTTTATTTTAGGAAATATTAGCACAGTTACTTGAGCAATGCATTTGTTGGAGGACAATAAAGACAAATGAGGTTTATTGAATAATACAGTCGTGATCATGGTATATGCCATCACAGAGAATACTAATACTTCTAAGGATTGCTGGAAGATGGCTCCGTTGAAGTCAGTGGTATATTGATTGAAGTTTCGTAGATTATATGGGATATAGCTCAAGTGAAGATATATGCTCCAAGGATCTTTAGATATCCTGCATGGAAATGACAATAGTATTTGTTTTGTTTCATTTTTAGTTTAAATTGAAGTTATGCACAAATTGCACTTAAGCAATTTTACAAATTATTCACAAAATTATTTGTGTGTGTGTAAAGTTACTTACTTTAATTACAAAATTAAATCAATGGAATTATTCAACATAACTAAGTGAGCATAATATGAGCCATTGCACTCTCTGCTTTAAATGTTGAGTTAGTCAGTATACTAAAGTTTTATCTTAACCTCCATAGTTTGTATGATGTTAAAAATAACATCCGTATGGTATCAAAGCTGAACAGAAAAAATACCAACACATTTAAGATATATTAAAAACCAGATTTCCTTAGAGAAAAGATATTTTTGATTTGAAAAAAAAAATCTTCTGATTTAAAGTTAATGAAGAAACTGACAGAAGAAAAAGACGAATTTTTCTGTTAAGAATACTAGGTTTACAACAATAAAGTCTGCATCTAGTGGTTTTGGTCTGAAATCTCATTGGAAGACACAACAGCCCACGCAACTGAGCAAAATTATTAACATCAAAAAGAAGAGCATTCAGATCCTACGACTGAAGTTTATAAATACGAGGATCATAGTGAAAGTCATAAGCAACAATTTTTTTTAAAAGTCAGATTAATTTACTTTTCGAAACAGATATATCACATTATTTTTCAGATTTTTTTCCATATAGTCTCCATTTTTTTGGATACATTTTTCCTCCCCGTTGTGGGAGCTTGAAAATTCCCTTCGCAAAAACTGACGCACTGCTTTCGTAAAGTCCTCCATCGTTTCGTAGCGTTGGCCTCGCATGCCTTCCTTCGCAGTACTAGAAAGATGCTAATCGGATGGTCGGGGCTGTAAGCGGGATGCGGAAGAACATTTTACGAATTTCCTCCATGTAGGGCCTCGCTTTGTTGTGCTGCAGGCACGCAATGCACGACGGAGCATATGAAGTATCATGACGAACTGAGCAGCATTAATGATGTGCCCAGGTTCAAGAAATTCCGCTAGAATCACGCCATCTGCATCCCATAACTTTTCCAACTGACGGCACTGTCTTTGCCTTCTTTATTGTTGGGGAATTCAGATATGGCCTTTCCATACTGATTATGTTGCATAATGATAAAACCAGCTTTCATCATCCTTCACAATACTCGTCAAAAAAAACATCTCCTTCATTTTCATATCGCTGACTAAGTTCTTCAGCAATGTTTTTTTTCTGAATTTTGTTATCGCGAGTCAATGAACGGGAACCAAGAGGGCGCACACTTTCCGGTAGCCTAAACTCCCGATCGTCTCCTGGACTGAACAGTGCCCATTTACAAGTTGTGCTGCAATGTCATACACAGTTACACGTCGGTCTTCCTGAATGATGTCATGCACAGGTTCACATCGGTCTTCCTGAATGATGTCATCCACAGTTTCACATCGGTCTTCCTGAATGATGTCATCCACAGTTTACATCGGTCTTCCTGAATGATGTCATCCACAGTTTCACATCGGTCTTCCTGAATGATGTCATCCACTCGTTCCTTGTTGCGTTCGTTACAGGCAGTACGCGGACAGCCGTTACGAGGCTTATATTCGATGCTTTTGCTGCCATGTTTAAAATATTTTACCTATCGTCTGACTCTGCTGGCTCCCGTGCACACATCTCCATATCCATGCTGAAGTCTTTCATGAGTAGCGGAGATTCCCTCTTTAACGAGAAATTCAATCACAGAACTCTGGCGAAACGAAACATCACTTGCAGTAATTTTGTATCAGCTGTCTATGGTCACGTGATGGAAGCTAATGACGTCACGATTCACTCATGGCTTGTCTATAGATTATGGCAATGTTCTTGCTTTTTCATAATTAATATATTGTGATTTTTAAAAAATTGTTGCTCCTGATTTTCAGTATGACCCTCGTATAAGAAGAGAGAACCATTTGTCATTAAAGTTAACAAGAAAAAAAATTTAAATATTCGCAATAATCTTCAAAATAATTAACAAAATGAAACTTTTCTGCCATTAAATCAAAATCCTCAGAAATGAAATTCAGTTCTACATTTTCTTCTGCTTCTCAATGGAAAACCTCAGCTTAGAGTAAAATAATAGATTGTATTAAACTCAGTTAATTCATTAGTGTTCGTTTAATTGCAGAAACTTTAAAAAAAGATTTAAAAAATGACAATCCAGTCTTTCTCATGCTTGGTTTCTTGCTTTTCTAATTAGACGAATGAAGCAATTGCTGACGAGAAGGAAATTAAATAACAAACTGAACTTTTCCACAAGAAGCACTGTTGTTTCTTGATTAACTATTGTTTTGCTATTAAGTTCCAGGTGTAAATTCGTCCACCTTATTTTCATCAAACAATCGTTGTAATTCCTTTTGCTTTTCGTAATTCTATTTAATTGCTCCTTCTTTTGAGTTTTTATTCTTATCTTTACAGATAGCCTATCGTAAAGATTCACGAAAACCAGTTTAAAATAGAAATGCACTTCCTATTCAACTTGATTATTTTGAGAAGTTTCTGAATGAAGAACTATTCTTAAAGAACGAATTGATACCATGAAGTGGAACTCATACAAAACTCTCTCCCTTTCCAAAAACAACAAACAAAATAGCAAAATCTTTGCCAATCTTATTTAAACTTCTTCCAAAACTTCTTACAAAATTTAGTTTAGTATTCCGTGGATAAAGTCGCTTTTTCTAGTTTTTGAACAGATACTGACCGTTAGATTGAGGAATCAAATCATAGTAAAATATTCATTAAATTCATTTAACATTCCTTACAATACAGTTATTTAAATTTTAAGTGTGATTATTAATATTTTTGTGTTCTTTGTAGAAAACATTTAAGCGGTAACAATATTTCGATTTTCTTAGAATTACAAAAGTCCTTGAACTGCTTTGTCCTACTTTCCAAAATATTCATAGCATTTCATATTTAAATGTTTTTGTTGACATTTCCTGACATACGAGATACATTATTATATTTTAAATATTCTATCCTGCTTTTTAGGCTGACAACAAGAGTTTTCGAGAATGAAAAAGAAGGAAATTAAAAACTAAACGAGAAGTAAGAGAAGGATTACAAAATTTTCACCTTGATGAAAAACTGAATGTAGCTTTTTCCTTGTGACTTTGTTATACATCATCTATCTTACGTGTTGGTTTTCGAATACTTCCTCAAAACAAACCATGATCACGGGGTTAAAGAGGACATGGGTAAGGAGGATGAGAAAAGGAAATGCCGTGGAAAGCTAGTCAAGCTGGGGCAATTCGTCCATGTCCCGCGCCTTTCCGAGAAAAGATTGTTGGAAAAAAAACTCAGGCAAAGGGTTAAATGAAAGATTTTATTAGAAAGCAAAAATTAGGAGATATATGAATCAAAGAATGATATAACACATATTCACTCAGTGAATCCATTAAGGTCAGGCGTGGATTAACGGATTTCTAGTGAGATACCAAACACTGATGAGTTGAACGCCGGTCTCGAAGTCAGCTGGGCGGAGGTATACACGCGAGCACTACCTTTGCCCTCGTCCTGGCACACTGCGTCTTCGAGAGTCTGGTCAAACGAGGGAAGGCTCTGGTTTCTCTTTCATGCTCGTGGAGACAGAAAAAAAAGGTACAAAAGAAGAATAAAATGAAAAAGCAATGGTGAAGAAAAGAAAAGAAAACATACATACGGATATTCCATCCTAGGCCTTTTACTATCCAAATTCTAACGCTTGAAAAAGAATGACAGATTCCAATCAGAATTCGGACATTTCAATTATTAAAGGAAACCCAATGAAAACCAAATATCTTGAAATCCATGAAGTTTTGTGCCCAAACGCAACTGTGATTTTGAAATATTTTATACATAATTTTTATCTCAACATGGCAAAGGGCGCTCCAGATGTCTCGTCTCCTTGTACCTACAGAGTGAGTCAAAATGATTTGAACGATTTCAAAAATTCACAGTAAAATTTCTGGTGAATATTTTAATAAACGAATAGAGCAAGTTTGTTTTCATCTACTTTAATAACTGGTGAATATGAGCACCTTTCATCACATGACAAATGCCATCACGGTACTCAAATTCCTTCCAAACACGAAATAGCATAATTGTGGCAATCGCAGCGGATGCGCATCTTCAAGTCGCTTTAATCTGTTGGTAAGAGTTCTTTAACGTACTCCCAAAAGAAGAAGTCACAAGGAGTGATATCCGGAAAACGGGTTGGCCACCTCATCAACTGTCGATCTATGATTTGTATTAATTTTTCTTTATCATTTGTATTTATTTTTATCATTCGGATGGACTGAAATTTCAGACTTGTGGAAAACTGACTAAGGTTTTCGAAAAATTTTAGTTTCTTACAGATAGGACAGTAAATCTACAGAAATCATTGTTATAGTTTGTAAAACTATTATTTAGAAATAAATTAGTACACGCCGAAGAACCATTACGACCACTTACCTAATACGATGTTGGACATTCTTTAGCCCTTTCAAAACAGCGACCACTCTGCGCGGCATCAGTTCGATGAACGGCGATAGGTATTCTGGGATTTCTGGCATCGTAATATCAATAGCAGGTCCTGCAGTTTCGGTACATTTTGGGGCGGTGGTGATGTAGCGCGAGCTCTGTTCTCCAATTCGAATCACAAATATTTGATTTGGTTCGTGTTAGCTAATTTTGAGGCATGCAATGAAACTCATCATCATGTTCCTTTACGATCCTGGCAGTGTGGCATGGCACATTGTCCTGTTGGTAATAACCATTACTAACAACGAACACAGTTGACGAACACAGCTATCAGGGATTGTTGTACGAGAATAACGTTTCCCAAAAAAACATCGCCCACAAAATCACACCTCCCCCGCCCCGGCCTGCTTCCGCCCAACAGTGCATTCAGGTGCTATAGCCTCAGATAGTAATCGGCGTATCCATGCTCGGCCGTCTAAATGATTGGAATCGAGGTTTCCGGATTCGACGGGCCAGGTGATTTTTTTTTCCAATCATCCACAGTCCAATTTCGATGATCTTTTGTCCATTTCATATTAGCATTCGACGCACTCATTTATGTAAGTTGGGGGTGGTCATATTATAATGGCTCTTCGGTGCAGTTACGTGGAAGGTATTTTTATTTACTTTAAATAAATTACTTTTTATCCGAATAGTACTGTATAGAAAAGGAATTGGAAGAATTATAATAAAATTCTTTGCCAAAAAAAATCTAAATGACAAATCTAAAGTTTGTCATTTAGTTCTTCGAGTTGTCACCCATTTTATAAGAAAATTTAGTCACTTAAATATAAACTAGTTTTTTTGGCTTACTTGTTTAAAAAGTCTATTTGAAACTTTTAATTCAGTGTAGCCGCTGGTTCAATGGAATTAGGAAAAAAAGAAGTGTTTCCTCTCTTTGCCAATAAATCAAGCACTGGTTACGAACATTCATTCGTGCAGTAATTAAGAACTCTTCAGGAGAAACGCACTTTCAGGGACTGAATCGATTTGTTCTTATTAAGTTGGATGGACACAAATGCTCAACTTTAGCCTCTCGAGAGAACTTGTGCAAGCGACTGCAACAGCCCTACTTTACGTCCTTCTGCTCCGCTCTAGAATGAAGGCTTATCCTTTCCTTTCCTATTCATCTCAGCTGTACACGTTGGAGTTAAACTGAAACTTTTCGCAAATTTGATAGTTTTTTCCTGCTTTTGAACAAGAGATTCCATTGAATTACTGAATTCACAAAATTAAAATAAAACAGAAATGAATAAAATTCTCTCATCCAATCCTATCTGGCCTTAGTAGGTCAAGAGAAAACTAGCAAAAATATCAAATAAGATTTCTTAGATTAAAAGGTACAGGAAAAACAATTAGAAAACATGTGAATAAAATTTTAAACCAAAGGATAAATTTAAGGGCGGCCCATAATAATAAAAAAAGGACAGGACTGATTTTGGTAGCAATAGCTCTGAAATGGGGTTTCTAGAAAAGAAAATTCCCTGCATTGAAATATCGAACGTATGTTTTTCTCTTAAAATCTGAATGCACAGGTACCATTCCGATGTATCACTGTCAACTACAATTTCTAAATCGTTCTTGATTGCTTTCTAACTGAAAATAATTTATTTTCAAAATTGCCTCTCCTCTTCCACTGCATCTTTTTCACTGACTTTCAATTGGGGAAAAATTGAACAGTTAAAATTCAAATTTTGAAGTCTGTTAGGAGTTCAACCTTTGAATTCAACCTGGAGAAGCTCTAACTTTATTAAACAGAATACAACTTTGAAATCCCATTAGAAATAATAGTAAGGAAATTTCTTCGCCAACAAAGAAGCGATTCCAAATTGGAATTTTCTGATGAATTGTTTTTTTTTTCCTTAAGTCACAGTAAATTCAAAATGGAGAGAATAAATTACGATCATCAAGAAAGGAGAGAGAGACAAGAAAGGAGTATAATTTGAAATGTTTTCCATTATTTCAAATGAGGGTATGATTAATTACGAATTGTTAGAGACGGCTGATGTTGTGATCAATGTATCCACATCCACAGTAAAGAGGTTAGTTAGCCAGGGAAAAAGTTGCAGCCACGTTAGACATTTTCCACTCCTGTAAAATTTAACGATGGAAACAAAACTTTAAAAAAAAAATTGATATTTAATAAAGGCATTATGAATAAGAAAGAATTAAAAATTTTGGTAATAATAATGAGGGTTGGTAAAATTTCTAATGAAATTCTTCATTAGAAATTTCTTCATTTCTTAACTTCTTTTGTATTCAAATTCACACAGTTTAAAAAGTCGCCACCAGATGTCACAATAAATACTCGACATGATCAATTCATCAATAATGACCAAATATGGAATCTTTGTTGGCGAAGACAATAGTACCAACGAAAAAAGTATCTCTACGATTAGTAAAGCTGCAAATAAATTCTTGAAATAAGAAATGGCTGGAAGTTTAATTCACGAAAGGACTTTCAAATGATAAATTTAATAGTTTTTATTGCAGTAAATTAAAGAAATAAATTATAATATCAATTTCTCTTTAGAAGACTAAACATAATAAATATTAAAATTCAATTAAACTTTAACTTGTGTAAAAATTGTGACATTAAAAGAATAAGAAAACTGAGACACAATAAATGTGTGTGTCTTGATTCTCTTATTCTTTAAATATTAAAACTATCTCAAAATGTACTTTTAAATTAAACACAATTCATTATAATTACATCCATTCACTATTAAAACTAATATAGTATTAGGCTAGAGATGTCAGAAATTTTTAAATTTCATCAATTATTTACAAGTTTCCAACGTCATAATAATAAAATATATTGAATAGAACAATGCTAAGTAGTAAATATTTGGTCTGGTTTATTAATCTTTATTAATAAGAAGTACCTCATCGACAACTTTCTAAAAAACTATCTACTCCAGAACTTATATTATTTTATAATTCATAATTTTCTTCTTATGAAATACCATTACTTTATTTTACTTTATCATTTCCTCATTTTGTAAATTTCTGAATTATTTCTCTAATACTGTATGGGATTTTCACTTTAATAAGAAGGTATCAACTTCTTCTTCAGATATTTAGCTAAGGATATCTTTTTCCATCCTATCTTATTTGGCAAATACTTTGTTTCACAGTTAAGTAAACGATTTATTCTTCGTGGTCAAGAAATTTCCACTTTCTCTAATGTCAATTCATTTCATTTATTCTCGAATATTCTTCAATTGACGGAAACCGAATCCTAACGTGATCATTTCTTCTTGTTTCGATATATCTTGACTTTTAGTAGATTAAAAGTTTTTACTCGGCTTTGCATAACTGAAAACTTTTCGAATTACAGCATCATGAATTTTTATACACCACAATTTTTTAAGAACCACTCACTGGGGAATTTAAAATAAAATGGGAAAAATTGAACTCTCCAACATAAATCCAGGAGCCTTGATCTTGTTTCGTATATTTTATTGCCATCGCTATCAAATTGATCGTTCTCAAATATCGCTTTTCAGTACGTAGATTTCAATAAGTGATCATATATATGTGTGTGTGTGTGTGTGTGTGGTGTGTGTGGGTGTGGGTTTGTGTGTGTGTGTGTGTCAATGTATGTTTACAAACAGAAAAGATGTTGTAATTATCAGCATTATTCGAAAAGGGACGATTAAAATTTAAATCGCATTTGTTTCTAACTTTAAAAATCTTGACTAATCTTCGTTTTAAAGGGCTCTGATGCTGCTTCAACAAAATAAACAATCCTCTAACTGAAATCCACAGTTCAGGAGCGACAGCTTCAAAAGGAATTTCGCCGTAAGGTGCAATGATCAAAAAGCAAAATGGCGGATATGGCTATCAGATAATTTTGTTTTGAAGGAAAATTGACGGTGAAAATCTATATAACAGAGGGACATGAACCTATATTTTGCAATATAAGTTAATTACTATGTTTTTAATTGTGAGAAAACACTTTAATACTAACAACTATTACAAGATTTAGTCTTTAAACGGAATCGCAGAAATTTTTCCCTTCCTTTTACAATTTTATATCCGATCAGTTTATGATTGTGAGATTATCATGAAATTCTTCAAGATATCTCAGAGTAAATTCAGAAAAACGGAAGATGTTTGTCAAGAGGAAAATTCAATAAGATTTTCGTAACTGAAAAGTGAAAGTAGTTCCTGTAAATGAAGTTTTAATTAAGAAAATAAATAAATATAAACAAAATTATTTTATTTTTCATATGTGAATTCTAAAGAGAGAAAAAATAATATGCTAATAATTTTTTTAAAAAAAATCGCTTTTTTTTTGTTTTTATTTTCTTAAGAAACAAATTTTCAAAAGAACAAAGAAAAAAAATAACAAGTCTGTTTCGTTAAAAATTATAATAAATAATATATATTATACATCACTATCTATGATAATAGCCATAAATATAATCTATAATATTCACAAATAGTTACAATAAAGTTATTAATCAGTAAGCATGCCTTGATTAATACCCTGAGAAATCGTCATAGGAACTAAATATATGCCAAATTAACGCTATCGTAAGTTACTCCAACATATTCAAACATATCATTACTTTGGATCCACTATTTAAGTATAACTTCATATTTAATAAATAAATACGATTAATAAATAAACTGAAGTAAGACAGAAACTAAATTTATCTTATATCACAACACATAAGTTTGTTTTAATAATAAAATCTAAGTCCTCTGCTATGCTGTAGTGAAACTGATTTTGTCAATGGCTTGAAAACTAGTTCAAATAATTTGTAAGATTTACCAATTAATAATGTTGAAATTGGCTCAATTAAATCTCAGACAATATTCATAATATAAAATAGGGTAACAAGTAAACTCATTGCAACTTAGGGACATATCTGTAAAAATCTCCGTTGACTGTACAAGAATACAAGGAAAACCTGCTAGGAACCATCTGCCAATTGAAATTAAATTTAAATTTCGATTGTTCTCAATGAAGCTGAAACATAGGATGAAACAACACAGTTTAAAGTCGACCTCAAATCACGTATTGTCCTCCAAATGAAAGATGGCCGCCCTGTTTTTGTGAGATCTGCGCATGTATGATCGATTAGTCTGGTCAGGCACTTCCGTCTGATTTTATGACAGGACGCCGCCATTACGGTAATCGCTTGTTACTATGCAAAAGAGCATTGTATTTATAAATAATATATATTTATTTATTTATATAAATACTTATTGTTAGCAACTGGTATTGAAATAACGCTAAATAGTCGAGAGACATTTTAATTTGGCGTTATCAACATGTCTTTCTCAGTGAAAACAGACCCCGTCGTCCATTGTGACAGGAAAACATAATTGATCAGCTACCGAAAGGGCAGTGCAGTTCAAACTTCCGCCGGCCAACTTTCATTTGGAGGACATTAGATCATTTTCCTTTAAAAACCACTCTTATACGAGGGTTGATCGAAAAGTAGTGACAACAGGTTTATAATAGATCAGTTTTGGTAGTTAGATATGAATTGAACATCATTGTCCCTCAGGTAATTTACTGGCCAGATGACAGTCTTCTTCTAAATCTGTGGGAGACAGTGGATAGTGTATACCTTTAGCAAATCCGTTTCTGTTCATAGCTGCAATAGTTCGGTCTATTGCGTGAAGAACCAACATCATGGAAACGTTGTCCTAATATGGGTGTCTTCATTTTGGGAAACAGATCAAAATCACAGGGACTCATATCAGGGGAAGATGGGTGCTCCAAGGTTTTTCAACGCCATCATGCCAAAAGTTCCTTCGCCGGTTAAGCAACATTATCGTGAATGACTAGTGATGTATTGCCTTTAATGAAATGAGGGCGTTTTTTTCTTAATGCAACTGTCCCATCGTGCAACTGTCCTACAAGATAGTACTTCATTCCCAAAGGCTCCCTTAGTTCTAACCAACATTCCTTTGCTTTACGTCCATGTGCAATCTCAATTTCGTTGTTCTACCTTCGTAAGCATACTTTAGGCTCGAGCACATTATACTTCGGTGCTCTCATGTCCTTCGAGAGCGTGAATTATTGAAGGAGAAGCTTGGACAAGAGGTTACACTTACAAGGGTTTTGAAAGAGACGAAATTTTGGCAAATTGCTGCAATCATATACCGGAGACATCGAGCCATCGAAGCGGAAAGTTTTGGAAGCTCGACCTAAGAAGTAAGAAGTAAGTAAGCATACTTTAGACCGCTTTCAAACAATATCAATGCTTTTCATGCTTCATAAGCTACCTCTTCCGTTCCAAACAAAACTAAATTACTGTCCGCCGTGCGAAATGCTATCTTCTAATGTTTTCTGTTATCTCCAGAGTGCGCCACGATCGTGGCAGCTACTACTTGTAACGTTGCTATTATTTTCCTACCAACCCTCGTCGAATGAATATCGTGGAGTTTCATCCTGTGGTTCTGACATCTTACTCTTTATTTGTGCTTTATTTTCAGTGCTAATAAAATGTTTTTTGTCGATTATTCCCTTTAGTTCTAGCTAATCTTCAATTTCACCTTTTTTTAAAAAAAAATTTACGACATTCTAAAATTAATTTTTAACGTTACAACATTTATTTTATTTTCCTATCTTACTTGCAATTTAGCTTTTTTTTTAAAAATTCTTCCATCAGGAGGAAAGGATTGAAATCAATTGAGAAGGGAAACATTCTACTCATAAATACTTTCCCGTTTATTTATTTTGCTGCTTTGAAAACGATTGAAATAAAAACGTTTTCCTCCATCTTTTAATGTTAAGTGAAAAACATACTCTCATTACAACATCCTCAATTTAATCAAAATAAGAGCTATGCCCCTAAAAAAAAAAAAGAAGCAATGAGTACTTATCATTAGACTCATTAAATTTATCATCTTATCAGGGACGCCAATTAAGAATGTCATCGACCGAATGATGGGAAAACTAAGAAAAGAACTTAATGACAGTGTTTTAAGACTTCACACATTAATGCTAAGTGCCACTGAGAGGATTAATCCCGCTGTTTCATTTGAATTATTCCTTAGCTGCTTAAAGGTAATAAAAATATATATGAAATTAGTGACTTCAGTACTGGTATATTCTTAGTTTTAATTCATAATTTTCTATAGTTTTAAATTTATTCCGTTATATAATGATGAGTTAAATTACGATTTCCCTTTAAAAAAAATATTGTTTTAATTATTTTATTTAAAAACCTACTAAAGAAAAAAAAATCTCACTCCATTGAATTACTTGAGAAATATAAACAAACCAAGACCAAATATCCTCACGAAAAAAAATGTAACCAAAGAAATTCTGAGAAACGCAATTATTAAAAAAAAGTTATTCCACAATCTATTAGATAAAACTTGTTCATTATTATTATTACCAATATGAATCACTAGATAAAACTAATCAAAGCAATAGTTTTGAATGGATAAACTAACTTTCTTACGCAAATATAGAGACATAATTACCTGTACGCTGGAAGATTTATGAAACTCAAAGAAAGGTACATCTAGAAAGTTCTCGGTAGTTTGTAGAATTTAGACAGACTTATGATAACTTTGAGACTTCTAGTAAATTGGATAGTGGAAATATCCGGAAATACCTCGGGTTGCACTGAAAATGATTAGCATTTTTGACAGAAGTTTTAAAATTTAATCAATTTATAAGTTTATGTATACAAATATCTCTATTATACATATCACATAACACACATGAATACGAGTAAGCAATATTCTTCTTGTCCAACGAATATTTTGAAAAATATGATTCTCTAATACGATCTGACTGTTGTTAGAAGAGATGTAATAGCATTATGTCTATAGACGATTAAAAAAAAAATCTTCTTTTAAAGGTTGTGTTCATACTATGATGAAAAATATAAACTAGTATTATTAATTAAGAAAATTTACCCTTTTTCCTTGATCAATTACAACTCGAATTTACCGAATATTATGATTCGTATCAATACATACAGGGGGATTCTAACTTCATAGGACAAACTTTAAGGGATGGTTAGGGCACATAAAAACAAACATTTTTTTTAAACAATCTATGTCCGTAACTGTCGTGATTACATTCTACAACACGTTTAGGAACTTCCCGACACAAGCACCAGAGTTGTTGCACATAGCGCAGATGTGACCCAAACCATCGTATGGAAAATTTTGCACCAGGAGCAATTACACTCATTAAGTTCACGCATTGAAAGCTGAGAAATATCCTCGGCGCGTAGACTTCTACCACTAGTTATGCAGCAGAGTGCAATCGGATTTTCCAGCTCATGTGCTCTTCATAACTGAAGCATTGTTACACGGGAGGGACTGATTAATGTACACAATGTGTGGGGAAAAGCAAAACAACACGCTACATGGCCACATGCTTACCAGTAACGATTCTCTTTTTCAATCTTTGGGCTGATATCGTCAACGACCAAACAGCGACCTCGACAATTATTTACAGCGTAAATAATTTGGAATATACATTGTTTGACAAAAAATATTTGTTTTTTGTGCCCTATCACCCCTTAAAATGTATCCTATGAATTTAGAATCACCCTGTATAGATATATGGTTTACATCCCTCATACAATGACGTTTATCATTTACTCATCCCAAAAGTAAATTAAAATTTTAATTAGCAAATTTATTGCCGTAAAGTATGTAAATCAATAATTTTATTCCAAAGTTTTTGCTTACTGTTTTCTTGTATAAAAATGTCAAATGCGAAAGGACATTTTCTGTCTCCTTTTAAGTGAATTCTGGGCGACCGGTGAAGTTCCGTCAAAGAAATGGGTTGACTAAGAGATAGTTTCAATGATGTCTATCGTCTTGTTTCAATTTCATTTGAGTTATTGAATTTATCCAGTAACAACAGTAAAAGACTCCTTTATTTAGAAGAAGTTTAGAAGAAGAAGAAAACATGGAATAGAAAATAGGATAAGAATGCTGTAAAAAGATGAAAGGACGTCACATGTCCAAGATTTTGTGGAAAAACCTCTAAATCTGAACTCCAGAGATGGATTTTCAGAGACAAATTGCATCCTAAGGCTCGATAGTTTGCAAGAATTTCCCTAACCAACTCTTTATAGTTCTCGGCCTGCTTGTTTCCCATGAAGTTTCTCTCAACTTTTTTATATGATCGCCATGTAACTGCCTGAGATTCTTCAAGCTTCGCTGAAAATCTGGATTCATCATGAAGTCTCTTAGTTGTGGTCCAACAAATATACCCTCTTTGATTTTCGCATCACTGAATCCAGGAAACTTGTTCTTTAGTAAAAAGATAACCTGGGCATAATTATCCGTCGGTTTGACGAAGTTCTTCATCAGACTAAGTTTGATGTGCACTGGTTGAAGGTACACTTCTTCATGGTTCAAAGAAAGTGGCTGCCAAACGATATTTTAATTTCCATGTGTTAGGTTTTCTTCTCTTTGGCCACTGTTTTTTAAAAAGGTGGTTTTACCTGTCTCTACTGTCTCACTGAACTTTAAGTATACCAACTGATGTCCTAGTACAACAGCTTTAGATTTCCACAAATGCGCCAAGAAGATACAGTTTAAGAAGTAATTATCAGTAGAAATTTCATATTGTCATAGAACTCCTACATGTTTGCAAATGCTTGCAGATAACTCCACTTGCTGCATAAGCAAGGGGATTGAAAGAATCTCATTTCCATTAAGAAGGAGGATAACTTATTTTTGAAGAATGTATAAAAAGTCTCCATTGCTGTTCTTATCCATCTAATGCAGGTCAACATCATTGGAGAACAGTAAGTTATCTTTCGTGGAGAACAAGTGTTTTATTTACTACTGCCTTTGAGGGAAATAACGAATTTTAGGCCTGCATTTTAGACAAAGTCAGATCATGAATCAGATAATAAGTTATGCTTGGTTAATTTTTTGAGGTTCTGTTGTCTTTCCTAGGAAATCTTGATCTTTTTCTTTTTCATCACCTCCTTGGTCGCTCTGGAACTCTGCACCACCATATTTTTCTGAATCGAAGCTCCATGCTTTTTCTGGCATTGGAATTATTAGCTCCGTACTGTGAGAAACAGATCTGATGACAAAAGGAACAATAGATATTAAAAATAAAACAAATATTATCTAAATTCTTAATCTTGCTTCTGATTCCGCAATTTTTGGTGGCGTAAAAATAGCAGTCCAAAGATTAGTCTTTTTGCTCTCATGGGAACTGCAAATGTCATGTGACGAGAATCCCATCGAAAAACAAACAAAATTACACACGAAGCACAACACATATGAGGAGTATTTACAAAACCTCAATTGTCGTTATATTGATAGAACAACAGTATTATCTGTCAACTATCTGATTTGATAACCGATCAGCTACATTGTCGTGAACAGTCAGAAATGCACTTCGCTTCTTCACAGTGTAGAAATGTTTGGAGAAAACATAATTTTGGCAGTCTTGTCTGGATACTTTGGTAACCAGTTTACAGATGGTTGGATTCATCCTAGAACCCGTATGGAAGAAAAACATTCCGAGAAAAACCCTCGACCTCCGTAGATCCCCTCTCCTCCAGCCCTTTATTCCAATTCCAATTTATTACTAATTTGATGAAAGTTAAAGATTGACCTAGTCAGTAGTTCAAATCCTAAGAGAACAAATCAAAAACCTGCCGCTTATGTCTTGTATGTGACTGTTAATTTGATGTTGAGGGCTTCGTAACAAAAAATGAGATAAGTTGACTTTTTCTATCATGTATTGTTACTGCTGTTACAAAAATGAGAAGAACTGTTATTTTAATGAAGCATTAATAATACTAAATATATTTATACTAAATACTATACACAGTAAACTCCCAATTATTCGCGGAATTGGGTGGCGCGGCAACCGCGGATAAGCGAATTCCGCGGATAATCCGAAATAGAACGAAAAAGGACGAAAATCAACCCAAAAATGCTTTTAACATGTTTTATTTCATTAAAATGACAATACATACAGTTACAGTAGATACATTATAAACAATTATTTTATTATACATTATTAATTTATTTTTAAATTTTATTATTACGGGAAGGCTCTCGCGTAATTTAGTGTAACCTGCCGGCCTAAGCTCCGCCCACAAGGTCGTTCTTTAAATTGTTTGTCTGTAATTGTCTTCACTTACATTGTTAGCATCTTTCATTGTTTACCTTATTCTAGATTTAACATTTTGTTTTTAATTCCGTAATTTATTGTACAGTAAAAAAAAATTAGCCGTGCTGGCGTGGTCGTGCGGTCTCGGCGGCGGCCAGCCGTGGCGTCCAGTGCGCCAGTTCCTGGGTTCGAATCCCGGCAAGGGCATGTCTGTTTCAATTTCCTTTCCTGTGTTGTCCAGCCTCTTCTTCACTTTCTCTCTGGTCTGACGTCGTTCCTTAATGGCGTCCTGGGGGAAGGCAACGGGAAACCACCCCCAGTATCTGTTCCCTAGTTTATCTACGGCTTCTCCTAGGGGTTCGCCCTTCGGGGGTCACTAGGTTCCGTAGACCGCGTAACTTCGTATATACGAAGATCGCACATCATGATGATGATGATGAAAAAAAAATTGAAACAGGAGAGGTCCGCGGATAATCCGCAAAGTGGATAATCCGCCCGCGGATAATAGAGAGTTTACTGTATATATAAGTCATTAATACTAAGGAATAAATGAAAGCTAGTGAGCTGTCGACTATTCGGTTATACTGTAAATCTCAATAAACTTAAAACGGTAATACAGGGTGGCCCAAAATGAACGAAGGGGTTTGAATTCGTTATAACTTTTTATTTAAGACATAATTATTATATTTTTTTTTTGTAATACAGAATATAAATGGGGAATATGTTTAGTTTAGTTATGAAAAATAATATCTCGCAAGTGGTGGCCATTTTCTGCTTCGCATATTCGTGCTCTTTCCAACACATTTTCCATCATCTTTCGCAAAACTTCAGGTGTTATGTTGTTTATTTCGTCGCGTATATTGCTTTTTAATTGCTGGATGGTTCTAGGCTTATTAATGTAGACTTTTCCTTTCAAATAACCCCAAAGAAAAAAGATTTGATTATAATTTTCTTCTGCTTTTTGCCGGACAAAAATTGCATAATCACGTCGTTGCTGGTAATCTGTCGGTTTCAATTCTTGGACAAGCTGAATCTTGTATGGAAACATTCCTATTGCATGCAAAATTCTCTGCAGCGACGCTCGTGAGAGGCCAAGTTGTGTCGAACGTCTCCTGGTTGATGTTTCTCCATCTTCCCGAATACTCCTCTGTACCAGTTCAATATTGTCATCCGTTCGTCGTCTGCCAGCACCAGGAAGGTTCCTTACTGCCCCGTGTTGGCGAAAATTTGCAACCAGACGGTTTATTGTTGACTCTGAGGGTCCAACCCGCACATTAAAATAACGACGATATGCACGCTGAGTCAAAATAATGGATCGTTGATTTGAAAAATAAAGCTCAACAATTTGGGCACGTTGTTTAATTGAGTACTGCTCCATTTTAAATTCCCAAAGTCTTCTTTACAAAATCCTGAAAAGAAAAGAAAAAAAAAATTATAATAAAAAAGTTATAAGCAATTCAAACCCCTTCGTTAATTTTGGGCCACCCTGTACTTGAATGATTGTTTTTCAATGAATTGAAAGTTACTAGTATCTACAAAGTTGAAATTCTTTACTTCAATTGGGTGGTTTTAAAATAAATCAAAAATTAAAGAACGAATGATTAATATATCCTTACAGTATAAACGATGAACAATGATCAACAACAGCTCAGTGATATTCAACAATTTTTGTTCACTTATCCTCAGATATACTTCATCTGTCACCATACGTTCCAAGATTATTGGTACCGGTACATCATTCGAAATATCCAATTTCATTAATGTATACATAAATAAAATTGTAGGAAAAATAGGGCCACATTAAATGACATTTCAGAAATTGTATATAATACAATATATTAAAACTTAGGCCTAATATATTTTTTAATAAGCTTAATACAAAGGTTTTACTTTACAAATACATCTAAATTATTTGCTATCGTATAAAAATTAATAATGAATAAACGTACACCTGAATTGCAGCACTCCGATAACCATAATTGTTTTCGCTCTCACCTTTCTTCTCGCACTGCAGGTTGAGTATCACTTTAAATATGAAAAAGCTGGTAAGTTTGGACTAGCATTTGTCTTTGCAGTCAAGTATGATTCAATAAATTTTCTTTCGTTCGATGTAGGCATGGAAAAAGAATTTGTTATAAAATACTAGAATGAACTTTAAAACATATCATGTAAGTAATAATAAAGACTTATCAACAAAGTACTTCGTTGAGTGACTTTATTTTTTTGTATGACTATCTTTCACATCAGACAAATATTAATATATTTCTAACACCAAATTTAAATGTAAAAACTACATTTAATATGAAAAAGTAGATTTTCGAAAAGATTACACGTCTTTTCTTTTTCAAGCCTAAAATAACAATAAGTTGAAGAAGAATACTCCAAATTACATTAAACTCCTCGAGAAAATATTAACAGTATTTGAAACCAATACCATTTACTTACAATCTTTGTTTTCTTTAACATAATATATGATACGGCTTAAAAATTTAGTTCTTTGATTGTAACCTTATTATTATATTTTGTGCACATTTTATCTACAAAACTTTTAGCTAATCTTATGAAATATTTCTCTATTTCAAAACCATCATTCCTATTCATATTTTTTCTTTTTGTGTTCCGGATACACATACTTTCTATTATCTTTCTTATCTTGGTGTTTCTTTTAATATATAGAATTTTTATCTCGTTTTTAAAACAATGATTTCTGTTCACACAGTTAGATGAAATCAAATTTAAGGTAGAAAAGGAAATGGACAATACTCTAAATTTTTTGGATATATGTTCAACTAGATATGAGAATAAGATAATTATGAAACATTATACAAAAAAATACAAAAGTGAACACATACTAAATTATGAATCAGGACATGGCATAAACATAAAAAGAAACATAATTAAAACTATATGCAAAGGATTGACATCAACACGAGTAGTGAAGATGAATTCAATAGAGAAATTATGAATATGAAAAGGATCCTTAGTAAAAATGGTTACAAGGAGAAATTCTTAAATAAAACTATAAAGAAATACCACACATTCAAAATTAAAGAGCTAACAACAAATAACAACAGAAGATATTTCATACTATACTTAAACAATAATAGTCTGACTTTAAAAGAAATTTGCAAAAGTTTTGGTTTCAATGTTGGATTTGAATATAACAACAAACTGAAAAACATTTTATGTTGCAAATTGAATAGTAGTGTTAAAAAACATGAAATGGGAATAATTTACAAAATGGAATGCAAGAATTGCGATTTATTCTACTTGGGCGAGAGTAAAAGGACAGTGAAGGAGCGAATGACGGAACATGGTTCCAGCATTAGGAACAAGTACATTGAAAATCAGAAGTGGCAGAACATTGTGTGAACAGAAATCATTGTTTTAAAAACGAGATAAAAATTTTATGTATTGAAAGAAACACCAAGATAAGAAAAATAATAGAAAGTATGTGTATTCGGAACACAAAAAGAAAAAATATGAATAGGAATGATGGTTTTGAAATAGAGAAATATTTCATAAGATTAGCTAAAAGTTTTGTAGATAAAATGTGCACAAAATGTAATAATAAGGTTACAATCAAAGAACTAAATTGTTAAGCCGTATCATATATTATGTTAAAGAAAACAAAGATTGTAAGTGAATGGTATTGGTTTCAAATATTGTTAATATTTTCTCGAGGAGTTTAATGTAATTTGGAGTATTCTTCTTCAACTTATTGTTATTTTAGGCTTGAAAAAGAAAAGACGTGTGTAATCTTTTCGAAAATTTGCTTTTTCATATTAAATGTAGTTTTTACATTTAAATTTGGTGTGATGTTGGTAATATTTAATAGTAGAAGATTTAGGAGAAGAGATCTACTAAAAAAATATGGTAACTTTAAATATAACTGAAAATAGGCCAATGATTGGAAATAGGGATAAGATGGTTTTTGCTGCTCGTTCTGTTGACTACACTAAATGTAAACCAAGAAATAATCTTGGTTCCAGCTTCTAGCAGTCGTCACCAACTACTCATTCAGCAATCCAGATCCTGATTGGCTCAAGCCCTCCGTCCTTTTTGCATATATTTTAATTTCATTATATGATTTCTGTTATATAGTGCATGTTCTGTAAATTGTACCCAATTGAGAAAGGCTCGTTAAAGAACTGAAACTAGTTGTTTTTTTAATGTGTAACCTATATAAAGATTTTTATTCTGCACTTGTGCGTCGACGTCCTTTCCTTAAGAAATAATCTTCTACTTGGTTTTCAGACCAGCAAAGAATGAAAGAAGACCATTCATTGGAGTGGGGGGATATCTTTAAGAAAGAATACAATAACTGTTTGTTCAACAAAAAGATCAAGAAGAGACAGCTAATGGATGCTGGAGATATGGCCTCAGCAGATAATATGAACTAAAACTTAAAGATGCAGAACGTGAAAACCAGAATTAAATAGTTAAATAGTGAAAAGTTAACTAGAAATTAACTTTGTTACATCCTTTTATCAAATTTAAACTTAGTTTACTAATTTAAAAATTATTGAGCTTTATGTTTTCTAGAGTTTTTAAATGAAGTAAAAAATATGTTCTAGTTAAAAAAAATTGCTTTGTTTGAATTATGGAATCCACCATTCGTAATCCTTTTGTGTCATTCACAACCGTATCTGAACGCAACCACAGTGAATTAATATTTTTCTATGATCATATATTTTTTCTTGCTTAAAATTTTTTAAATTGTTTCGTCAAAATATCACTTTATCACATAAGGAAACTTTTCAGAAAACAATCAGTCAATAATAAAAGTATCTCAAATTTAATTTTTCATACTTTTATTAAAAGGTTTTTCCATTGGAGGCAACTTTAATATGAAAAGAAAAATGTGCTAAAAGTAGAATTTCTAAACTTATACAAGATATAATCTTATGCAAAAATACCGCATATTGAAGACAGTCTTCTAAATAATATAATCTCAATAAGACATAATAAAATAAGATTGTTTTAATAAGATATTATTGGACACCGGTCTGATGGGTTGCTATTAATAGTTCACTATTTTACTGAGTTGTCGTTAGCATTCATCAAAAGTTTTGGAGTTAATTCTCTGAAAAATAATAATTTTGTGTCGTTTCATATTTCAACATAAATAACAGTTTCTTTTCTAATGTCTACGCTAAAGTGTTCAATATTTAGATTTTTTTCCGAATAAAGATTGTATTATTATATCACGGTTTATTTTGATTTTGTATTATTTTCCATGACACTTCATTTTTTTATTTCTTTTCTTATTTATCTGTTTATCTCCTTACTTTTATTCCGTAAATTTTAGCTAGATTCTGTAAAAAGAAATCAAGCATGTTTAATTCCGTTTTAATTCATTCTTGTCTTTCTCTTTCATTGTATCTATTACTTTCCCTTATTTTATATGTTTTCATGAGAATTCCTATTAGTTGAGTTCTCACGGCATTAATCTGCCCATCACTGTATATTGAGTCATATATTAGATACTTTGTCGCTTGTGTTCAGAGGTGGATTTACGCTTTTGCCGCCTATGGTTGTACCAGATTAGCCGCCCTTCCTCCTGACCCTCACTGTCTGAATACATCACTAGTAAACTGATGTTTCTGTTTAGTTTTCAGCTAAGTTACTGATAATTTACAACTCGTCTATTCGTTGGAATTTACTTACTCAGAGTATGAAAAAAAAATATATAAATATATAGGCCCATGATGATGCATTCCTTTCCTTAAGTACACATTCTAAAAATATGTTGTTAAAAGTTGTTTAACAGAAAATTACTCATCAAAGTTAATTTAAATAATTGGAATATATTTCGTACATAACAGTTACAGAAGATATGTATTAGAAAGTAAATACAGGTATCACGTCACTGTCACACAGTTCCCCGCTCCCTCCCACGCCTGAGCACTCCAATGCAACGTCTACCCCCTTCCACTTCAAACCTACGGCCATAGTCATCACTCAGCCGATATCCCGGGATTTATACTCAAAGCCAAAAATACGCTCTGTTCGCATATATTGTACAGACACACCAAAACCCCTGGAAATGTCTGTTTCCCTCATTTTCTGCTTGTAATTTGACACTTAATATTTTTGAATATTAATATTATTGAATAATATAGGATTTTTGTTTTTTTCCTATTTTTTGCCGCTCCTTAAAGTTGCCGCCCTGGGCTGTAGCCCTTTTAGCCCTCGTGTAAATACGTCTCTGCTTGTGTTACGATATTTTGCAACGTATCGGTTATTTTGTAACTGTTTACTTGTGACATAGAAATATTTATATAAAGTGATTGCTCGATAAAACGAGGTATGAAGATCGGAGACGTTGCAGTAATGACCGAGTGTTCGTGGTGAAGATGGGAAGTTTTGTGGTGGCAGCAGAGCGTCCAGAATCAGAAAGCCTAGCCGTAAAAAAGACTACTTGTACTAGACAAGCCTAAGATGCTCATCAACATGGTGTTTTCCACGGTCAACGCTAACCCTATTTTGGCCAGTAAGTCTTTTCGTATTTCATGCCGTGGGGCATGCATGATCTATGTTAAGTGTTTGTGCGATTCAACGATAATAAACTCTGCTAAGAATAAGTGCTCCGCAGATTCTTCCACTGAGATATTCATCGAGAATCGAAAACGCGGAACCCCAACTATAATTTTTGTGCGTCGGGTATCGATTGTAAATACTCTTTATTAATCTTGAAAGTGTCTCTCAAAGGAGCTAAAGACCTTCCTGTTATTCACCTACTGAGAACCGTGCTTGAGAATAATAGTAATCGTCTGAAATAGCAGTTTCAAAATTATAAACTTTTCCTTTATCTCAGTCTTATAATTATCTTTTTGTGTACTTCCTTATTCAAAAGAAGTGATTACTAGTTCAAGAAAAAAATAATTTAAATATTTTTTCATTTGTTTTTTATCTCTGTTTGTCTTATTAAATCGATATTTTTGTTTCTTTGTTCATCTTAGAACATTCCCGCTTAGACTTTATTCATTGGTCCCAGTATGTCAATAGCTTGTATTTTCCACATTCATATTTTTTTTTTGTATTAGATTTTCAATATTGTGAATCCATTTATTCTTTTATATTCTCTTTCGTCACTTAAAATTTTATCCTTGACATATTGTTAGCAGTTAGTATAAAACTTTATCTTTTTTTAATCAGTTGATGATACATGATGAAAGAAATGTTGAAAGAAAGAAAATGTTGAAAGAGCTTGTCGACTTACGTTCGAGGAAATTATTAAGCAAGAAAGGCGGAGTTCTCGGCGCAGGAATTTCGAAAATCCTTCAAAAATACGTTCGTGATCCGTTTTCATGTCGACAACCTTTACCCTAGGATATCTTATTACGATAGAACTCCTATTCCGCAACAAATAGAAGTATCACAAATACCTTCAGGTTTGTTGAAAGCTGTGTTAATAAGTACACTTCGATAATCCAATCTTCTCACATTTGTAAATAAGACAGGATCCGTTCATATTTCAACATAAATAACATAGTTTGAATATCAATAGCAGAGTGAATGGCAAGAGCATAGTGATGGATTAATTTATTGATTACAAAGTGTTGAAAATTGAAAATAAGTTTTCACCCGAAAGAAAAAATTGGGTGAAACAGTGATTAATCCTTCCTAAAAGAGTCATATGCAGTGCCCGAATATAATAATTCTTCTCCGGAAAAGTATTTGTCCGAACTGTTAACATGAACAGCAAAATACATAAATGTTCGCTAGAGAGCGAGTGAATGAATTTAATAAGGAAATAGACTGAAATGCCATAGTGAGTGTTCAAATAATTTCTGTTTATATTCATCCAGAAAGATAATTAATTAACGCGTAAATACTGAATAATGTTGGGAGCGTGGGGGGGAAGGGGTATTTGGATCACTTTTACTTCGAATTTATAAATAAATACATCAACTAAAGATTATTCACTTACAGATGTCTCTTTATTGTTCAGAGCTACCATTGTTACAGATTCACTAGGAAATCTGACTATTGGAGTCAAAAATACACTTTGATGCAGTTTGACCTCGTCACACTCAGATAGTGCCACAGGTCAAACGAGCAATCTTATGGGCAAACGGCTTACATAACGATATTCATTGACCGAGATTTATGCTAACAGTCAACTTTTTTATCAATACTCTAGTGTCTAAGTTGCCGATATTCCCTTGTTAGTATTAATGCATCAATTTTACTAAAATTAGTAAAATATTAGAAAAATAATTCTTTTCTACAAGAGTCCTTAGAGCGATAAATATCACTAAATGGTGTATGTGTTTTCCCATAGTTCCGGTGTATAAAAGATTTCATATCTCTTCATCGTTTCATTTCCTTTTGGGAATAAAAAGGAAACAGAGAAACAGTCGCGCCACGACAGAAGAATATACCAGAGAATATCGCTATGAGCCTTTAACCCTCGCCGTCATTGGCCAGCGAAATCCGGATCCATTGAGTTATTATTCTATTTGTTCAATTTTATATTTTTATTCTTTTTACCCTCTGCTGCCTGGTTCTATTTGTTCTATTTTCCTCTTTCTTTATTTATCTCTGCTACCTTCTTAAAAATCCTTTCTGCTAGCCTTCTCGCCTTGTTTTTTGATGATGACACAAACAAGTAACATCCCGCAGCCGGAGTTCGAGTTCCAAGGATACTTCTTTCTTCACCGCCCTTTCAATTTGAAAGTTTTGTTTCCATCTACAATCTGCCGAACTGCAATTGTTCTTCACTGGAAGAAAAGCGAATGTTGCTCAGAGTTATATCAACGTTTGTCTCGAATTTAGTAATAAAAGAATTTCCAAGGAATGAATCCAATAAATCTATCAACTTTCTTTCATTGCATTACATTCAAAGCAATTTTTAAATTCTTGAAATGAAAATATTTAATTTGCATTTTTAAGTTTTTATTAGCTATATACAGAAAAATGATAAAGACTGAAGAACTTGCATTTTCTGAAAGATAAATGCAAGAAAAAAAATTAACATTGTTCGTACTTTTTGGAAATTAGTTGCAACTGATTACATCAGTGATAAAAACATTTACTTTATCCTTTTTAGGGACTCATCAGGCAAACCCACTGACCAGATGAAATGCTCAGATTGTGCAAAACTGATAAGGGAAACCACTTCTTCACCCGGCTATGATCCCCTCCAAAAGAAAACACATTTAAAAAAAGAAACAAAAACACACAAGAAGTTTATATTCAAATCCTGGCCTGTGAAACCGTCAGGCACAAAGGAATTTGAATATAAAGAACCCTTATCACTTTTGCACTATCTGAGCATTTCATCTGGTCAGTAGGTTTGGATGATGAGTCCCTAAAAAGGACGAAACGGTCCGTCCCAAACACTCACCGATAAAAGTTCAGAAATTTTTTATTTCTGTGTCAAAAAAATGCTGTATATTAATTTCTGACACGTTAGATGTTTTGTTATTCTTGATAATATTGTCAAGAAAAGTTACTTTTGGTAGATAAATATTTTCATATAATTTCTAAATGTCAAAAGGCCTCAAATCTTCCTAATCCATAAAAAAGATACAACTGAAAGTGCTCACATTGTATTTCAATAATCCTGTGGCGTAGATAGTTGTTTTTCAAACAGAGCAATGACACAGAAAGAAGGAATTGTTTCCAACCTCCAACCCCCCCCCCCCCTAAAAAAAAAAACAACCCACTTTGCCATTTCTTTTGAATTGCTATCGAGGGCTGATATCCCATTTACGCCCACCACTAGCTATGCTACTGCTAAAAAAACAAAAAAACAAATATATCTTTCCTTGAAATTTTAATCTTTGCACATGTAAATGAGTCCTAATAATATCTTCGTAAATGAATAAAAGCATTAGCATTTTTTCATGGAAAGTGATTGAATAAGGACAATTTTTTGCAAATCATTCATTTTTTGAAGACTTAAAGAAGTGCAAAATTAATTGTAGTAAAAACATCACTTCTTATATAATATTTAGAGATTTTTCAATGCTCATAAAAAATATGATGAATCTGACTTTCGAATGAAAAAGGAAAAGGTGTAGGGTTTAACAGAAAGGAAATTACACCATTAAGACCAGACATTACGATCCACCGTCTGCGCTTGAAAAGGAATGGAAACCTGTTATTAGCTCCGCCGCCATAATCATTATCGTAATCGGCGAGTGAGAAGGCTTCGAAGGGCGGCTTAAACTCTTACCTGTATAATGCATATCTTTATGCACTTTTCACCCTGAAAAGAAAGAGAACAGAAGGTTAATGATGCCTTTGAAGATAACGAATCATTTGCATTACAAAGAAACAGAGAGAAAAAAAAAAAGAATTATTCAGGGAATTGAACTGAAAAAAGGACTAGAGATGGAAATTAATGCATCTTATGGGTTTATTCATTAGTTTCATTCCGAAAAAAAACTATCTTTTTTGAGGATATCAGATGCAGCGAATGATACTAATTCAAAACAATCACAAAGTTCGTCGAAATTAAACACAAAACAGAGAAAAGATAATTTTGTAGCCATTTTCAAAGGAGCCTTGGATTAAAAATAAACTTGAAGTTGCAAAACAGACCATTGGATGTAAATTTAAAAAAATACCTTTTAAATAACTTCTAACTGGTTGAATTAATTAAAAATCATAAAATAGTAGTTGATTAGATAGTACTTCCTTAACCAAAGTTTGTGTTTTTATTATTTGAATAGATTTTTACGTCTCATACGTTAAATTTATTAGACACTATAAGAAGTAACTTGGCCATTCCCCTGTCTCCCCCTGGTAAGTATGAGATAATCCAAGAAGAATCGATTCCAAGCGGTTATGGCAAAAGTGATATTCCTTTTTGAATGAACTCATTATTTGATAGCGCGCTATTGTTGACGAAGAGAAGCTAAAAAAAATAAACATTGAAATTTTAATTTTAATTTAGTAGGCTAAAATTAATGAGTTATTTTCGTTTTTCTCTGACTCTTCTCATTGCACCACATACACACACACAAAGGGAGTGATAAGAAACAATAATTTGAATGTAGTTTCTGATAAGACGTCTGACTTTTAATCCAAAAGGTTGCAGGTTCGATTCCCGTCGCGAACATTTCATTGGAGTAATTATTTCTATTTTTCACAGGAAATTAACAATTGCGCCGGACAGACAGAGAAATAAAAGATTTTAGCAATATAGATTATACTAAAAAGGACGAAATTGAATTTTTTCAATCTTTCTTTTTATGATCAACAATAGCGGAAGTAATAGTATTTTTAGAGAGTTTTTGCCCAGCTCGCTATTCTAATACGGTAACGCTGAAGTCACATGACTGGTATTCTGCGCATGCGTCACTATATCGTAGAGGAAATACAGTTAATGTGACACGTTAACTTTCCTCGAATAGCGTATGGCTTTACGATAGGAAACACGAGTTCCGATAAACATGATTTCCGACACTAGCGCTCCTGGTGACGAATTGTAGAACTCGAAGTCCAATCGATTTGTATCTATTTATTCGAAATTACCGATTACAAAAATGATTTTCACGATCGGAGGGCATCTTTTTCCTATGTTTTCGTGGATGCTTTCAGAAAACGTTACATTAGTAATCAAAATCATTACAGAATTTCGGCTTGAAAATTTGAATCGGCGATCGAGATGGAATCTCGTAAACATATCGTCCTTGATCGAGATTTAACGAGACTGAATTATTTATCGAAACTGATTTATCGAAACTGATAACAAAGAAAGACAAAACGATGAAAAAAAAAGAATATTTCCTATTTTAATTAATTAAAAACATTCTTTCATCTATTTGATGCATTGACTAAATGATATTTATAAAAATCAAAGCTATTTTTTTCGTAAATAAACCGTAGGCATGATGACAATTAAGAAGTGTAAATTTTCACGTTATGGCAAAAACTCTCTTCATGACAGAGCCCGCTATTGTGGTTACCTTATTCGTTCACGTGACATTAGCGTTTCCCGTATATAAATCACGTTATGGCAAAAACTCTCTATTGACAGCTATTGAATGACGATACAAGAAACGTTTTAGGTTTTTTATTAATTTCTGGTCATTAAAATGGCGAAATTCTGATAAATGAAGAATTGACAGTAAAAATCATTTTATAAATACATTAAAAGTAACTTAGCTTTCAATTCGTTTACTTAATTCGAATCAAGAAATTAAGAGATTAACATTTAAAAAAAAAATAGATATTAAGCAAATATTCTTGAAGAAAATATTGTTCCTTTTTAATTGATTAGTTGTGTTAATTCTGTAGAAGATAAAAAGCATTTGGAATCTGCTTAAGAGAAACTATTTATTAATAAATTACACATTTAAATATAATCTTTCGGGATAAAAAAGTTGGACAATGAAGAAGATCTGATAGAACTGCGAAACTTTATAGCAAACGTAATGAATTCTAATACGGGAAAAGGAGTGAAAACAAAATATCAGGGACCACAATCATTTAGATCCTCAAAAATTGAAAGGGTATTGAAATTATGGAACACGACAATGTGTAATAGGTAGTATCAAATATCCGCAGATAATGATCTTTATGAGATCCGAATCAGATCAAACGCGGTGATGATTTTAGAAGAAAGCTATCCATTATTTGATAATCAAGAAATGTGCCTTAGAAAAATTATTTAAATATTATGTATCATCTGGTAGATCAGATATTGCCAACACAGGAGATGTTGAGTAAGGCCAGAATTGATTTATCTCAGACTCCTCTTAACCATAAGATACATTGTAGTGGTTCTTGGCATTTTCTGTGTGGGGTAATCTTATTAACATACTGGAGATGCCTAAAGTTTCATTTCCTCAGATCCTCATAGTGCTAAGAACAGGAAACAAATAGGAGAGACCAACCACTCACAAAGCATTGAAAAGCAATCTCGTCTATAAATATAAAACAGTTGTTCAAACAAAATTGCTAATGAGAACAAGACAATATTTAAACGAAACACTCCTCGATTACACTGCGAAAGCAAACTACAGTTTGGTCTGATAATAAAGATCCTAACTCTAAAGGTCATATAAGTGTAATAAAATAGATAATTTGAATCCAAGAATATCTCTACTCAGTACTTTTGAAACCTTTAAGGAATGCTATGATGAAAAATCACTGCGAATAACTATGGAGGAAATGTTGTGTTTCATCGCACTTGTCTGTGGTGTTAACGACTGCTTGGAAGTCACCTGATTTCATAGAAAAGCAAAGATTGTTCTGTCGGCCAATAAAGTGCTCCTGGAGGTGCAGACTGTTCGCAGGATTGTCGTATTGAGATGGAATGAAAGCAGAAAAGGTCAGGGAAAGCTTTGATAATATGTTCCATTAGAACAATGACCCGTCTCAAGAGTTAGTAACAGAATGGCATCATATGTCAAACTGCAAGTTTAACTCATTACCACTCACCATATATTTGAACACGTTACTTTCTTATTTATTTTAAAAGAGTAATAGCTGTCACAATCGTTTTAACTCCAATGGAACAGGTCATTTTTGTGCGGATGACTTTTTTGGACATTCAAAAAGATTCAAATTTCTATGATACTGGAATACGAAACCTTCAGCTGGAGGAAATTGTTGGATATAATTATGTGTAAATAAGCAGAATTAGACATTTTAACGTATTAACATATTAAATTTTAAGTACAAAATGAAACATGTAACTCTGCTAATGCTAGTAAGATTTTCCTGAGGATTTTGTTCTCTGTGTCCCGTAATCTATAAGAAAGAGGAATCGGTGCATAGCTAATGTAAATAAAAGGCTTAGATTGATTTTTTTCAAATTAGGTATAGAAATATATGCTCTACATCCAAAAGTCCTCAAATGCCTAACTTTTGATTTCATTGTCTGTCTACTGGTGTTGGGGTGTTTCATTGTCAAGTGATGATGTAAGTAGATGGTTATCTACTTAGTCACTATCGCTTCTCCCCAAAAGGATTTTGTCAACTTTAAAAGAAATAAGCCATTTCAACAGAAGTTCGGTTAAAACGTTCTGCAAGTCTACTTAGTTGTGGCTTCTGGGCTTCGTTCATGTTGTGATACGATGGATTCATACGGTGGGTTTCATTCATGTTGTGATTCCTTGTTAACTGTAAGACATTTTTCAAAGCTTGAATTAAAATAATCATTACTATTGTCTATTCTAAGCAACTTTATGATTTATCAGTCTTTGTTTCCGCAGTTGTTTTATAATGTTTGAAACAGTCTAGTGCATCTGACTTGTTTCTTATTCAATAGGTTGTTGGAAACCAAGATTTATTATTAATACAACAGCGATTCCCACCATTTGTAGGCACTAGCGTTGGACCGCAGATGACATTGGCTAAAAGGATTGCAAGACATTTCCCCAAGGACACAACTTTCACTTGAAAAATCATCAGAAAACTTAAGCCTATCATCTATGAAATTATTTTTACTAAGTGCTTTTAAAACTTTAATTGATGGATATCCTAAACGTGAATGATAAATCTTTTCTTTAGTATTCTATGTTTTGCATTCATTTATCTTTATATTTTTCTTGACTACATTAGCGTTTAATATTTTTTAAGTTGTTAAGTTGCCCGGAGGTAGAATGTTTTTTATCTTTCTGCAACGATTGATGCTAAGACGAAAAACTTTCTGCAGGTGCAGAAAAAATTAATTTTTTTTTCGTTTATGTCCCGCAAAAAACGAATCTTGAAATCGATAACCAAAAAAAAAAAAAAACCGGAATCTCCAAATCCGCGATCGACGTCTTGCCCACCTCTGTTCTATACGATATCTTTCTGCAGCCCTCAGTTACGTTCTGCGACAATGTCGCGCCGTCGCTTGATATTCTGCTTCTGGGTTAAGTTGTAACACTCCCGGAAAAACTAGTTTTCCATTTCTCGAAGCTTTATACCCTGGTTTCACGGGAGAAGAAGTCGATATATAAAACTAGTTCAGTCTTGTGACGTATGTTTCTGACGTATTCCTAAACGAATTATCGTATCGTGAGTGATTTCACGGGAGAAGAAGAAAAACCAGTTTTTTGCAATGCCTCCTGGGATCGAGTTGTTGTGCAATGCATTCTGGACTGTGCTAAACCAAAATGGCGCCAACCAGCAAAGTTATTGTTTCGCAGCAAGGGCAAAAGCAAACATTTGTTTTTATGTTTATGTTTATGATATTGCAGCTCCAGAGGCTCGAAAATATCAATTTTTAATTCCGTATTAAATTATCAATTTTGTTCTTGATTTCCTCGTAGGTTTTCTCTATTTTGTACGATTCATTTAATTCTATCTTCATTTTTTCCTAAACTCGACGATTTCGCTTCATTCGCCTCAGATTATCAATATTTTCTCGCCACATTTCCAGTAAACTGACAGTTTCACCTTCACTTCATTCTGTATGTTGTTTTCGTTGAGGCGTGGTGGGAACGATGGCTGCCATGTTGGAAACGACTTTATTCGGTATACCTACTTGTCACAACTCAGACAGTGCTACCGACTTCCGCCCTGGCTGGTCACGTGGTGCTCAAAAACGAGAAAATGCGAAGAATCCAGTTTTTAGTCGTTCCGTGAAACCAGGGTATTACACATGTGTCGCTCTGGCTCAAATTTTATTACACCCATTTTAAGGGCTTGCCTAACTGAATATAACTTATGTCTAAGTATACATATACAATATGCATCAGTTAAATAGTAGTGCTGATTCACTGCATTACAAGTAAAGTTTATTTCTTATCTATATGTAAAGGTGGATATTCTTGCCAATCTTCTAAGTCATATGTCGTGTGATGAGTAGCTCCATAATCTATAAGAAATATTTATCCTTTTTAAGAAATGTCTTCCCTTTCAATAGTTAAATTAGTAGTTTCTGAAACATGATTTTCGACGTCTCTTCTGGTTGTATTGACTCTTGGCTTGCTTCGACGTCCTTTAAGAATATGTTCTTGCTGTTTACATTTAAAGCAAGAAACTTCATTTCGTTTTTCGAAGACGTTGATATTAACAACACTAACATCACCTTTACCCTTTCCTTGATTTGAATGTTCACTATTAGTTTTTTGGTCTTTTCTTAATCTTTAACGTGAAGTTTATCCCCACTTAATATAAAGTGGTTTTATTTATCTTTTCTATCTACTTAACCCAGTAAGATTCATTCCATTTTATCTATATTATAATTGTAGGAATTTAGAACCTTCTACGAGAATTACCCGTTGTAATATATGTATTATTTTTTTTTTAAACCATACAAACACACATTTAGTATATTTCAAAGAATTTATTTAAATTCTTATTTAGTAATAATAGTTAATAAACGTCGCATTGAATATTAACAAGTTTGGATATATGTATAATATCCTACTTTCATTTAAGCCATAATATATGATTTCAAATAAAGTTCAAGTTCAGTTCTACTATCTTCTTAAGTTCACTTTTCTTTCATAGTTGAATGAGCTTGCTTCTACAAATATCCACTAGACATTTGTTTTAAACTAAAATATTTATCACAATGTTCGATGACTATTTTAGTTTGCACAGTCTTAACTTATTAACATAAGTTAAATTCACCTTTTCGATTTGTCTATTTTATTCACAAGAGTTTCATTATTAATTATTCTTCAATTAATAATATTGCTTTTCACTGTCGATTATTTATCCTTCGATCACTTCATCTTAAAATAATCTAAGTTCTATTCTTTACTACGATCATAATTTATTTACGTCGTTTAATTATATAAGTTCACTTCACTAATATTTAGGCAATATTCCCTCTATGCCGATAATGGCTAAATTCAATATGCTAACTGAATGGCTCGAACAATATCTACATCGATAAAGGCTTAAGTTCGTTATATCTACTTATTCGCATTGAAATACTTTATGGTGATTAATATCTTTATTTATATTTCTTGATAAAAGCCTTGCTTGTATTTCTATTTAATTTCCTACTCCTTTAGGATAAGTTCTTCCATAATCTCTTTAAATGTTCATAAGCCTAAACTCCTAATATGCTCGATCATATTTAGTCTCTTCTATTGTTCATTTTCGATCCTTCCGATAATAAATGTAAATCTACTTACATTTCAGAAGTTCTAGTAGATTTGTTTTCCATTCATCTGTCTTAATACTACCTTTCATGGGCACAAACGCTGTAGCCTATCATTTTCTATCCAAGGACATTATTCCTCGACCGATTTGTTCTTCCCTCCAAGCTCCATCTTGTCTCGTTCTTCTCTCGTCGGCATCTTGTTCTCCTGATACGAGATCATTTCTCTCAAAACATTGACTTCTCGCACACTGTCCTTAACTTTAATGTAAATTCGGATTCAAGCCACATCTAAAATTTATTACTAATTACAAAATAATTTTATAATACTCTACAATAATCTACATCTGGAACATAACAATTACTAAAACTGTCTGGTATTCCTGCTGGCATGATTTCCATGAGGATTGTATCTGAAGGACCTTCATCTCCCACTTTAACTAATTCCGTAATTAACGTATTCACGATATTAAAGTAATCTCTCATACTAGAATCTTCTTGATATTTAATGTGACTAGTTGTTTCCAAATTTGAAGTATATTACACTCAAGTTAGATATCGTCCTATAAATGTTAATACTTTCTTCGATTCTCTACTAATGTTTTTTTATTTTAATACACAATATTTCGACTGTGTCATGTCCAAGTCTTCCATAGGTTTGTGGTAATTTAGTCCTTGTCCGTTACGGACGAGACAAATAAACAATTTTAAATAAATAAAACAAAAGGAATATAATACTCGTATTTAAGAAAAGAACAAGTAACAAAATAAGAATTAATTTAATTAAATAAAAGAAATAACATTTGAAAAGCAACATACAACAAATTAGGAAAATTAGGAAGGAATGATTAAGTATTAATATTATGGCATTTTAATGCCCTTTTCTTAAAAACTTCCAAGAATATATTCATTAATTTTTACTTCCTTATATTTATTTATGTTTTCGAACTTTTCGATTACAATTAATCGAGAATTTTCATTCTTAATGGGGAACAAAATTTTAAAGAAAGGGTCAAGATTATGTCCAATTATTAAGCAGTGATCTACCCAATAACATTAACGATAAAAAACTCGATTCATTGTTGAATCAGTTGTGAGCGAAAATTTCGAAAATATGATTAAATATAAAAATTAATGCAGATACCCTTGAAGATTTTTCATAAAATGATATTGAAATGACACAATATTAATACGTAATTAATATTTAATTCTTACTTTATTGTAAAAAAAGTTATAATACTTTTGAAAAGCAATGTTCTTACTGTATTGATTTTCAAATGTTATTTCTTTTGTTTAATAAAATTCTTTCTTTCTTATATGGTGTTATCTTAAACACTTTGTTATATCTTTTGTTTTGTTTGTTTAAAATTGCTTATGTGAATTAGTTTACTTGTCTCGTCGCAACGGACAAAGGCTAAGTTACTATAAACTTGAGGTAGACTAGGACATAATACAGTCGAAATATTGTGAATTAAAATAGTATAAGAGACATTAGGAGAGGATCGAAGGAAGTGTGGATTAAGATTTATATAAATTCGAACTGCTTTACTTCTAGTTTTAGGTTGAAAAATACCTTTTAACGTTTTCCAGGCTTTTTTAGGATCATAATATAATGATCATCATTTGGGGTTAAGAAGGGCTTTTCTCGCCTTTTCGGCTGTTATATCTTTCTTTTTAGCCGTTCCTTCAATTATATATCATACATTTTGCTACTCGAAGGTCATGCGTATCTTCTATTGCCATATATTATAATTGTAACCCGACTATTTCCTGATTCCAAACGCAGTTCGGGCTATTGAATCTTCCATTTGTTAGTTTTACTTTTTGCACTTAAAATTTAATGTATTGCGAAGTCTTGTGACGTTTTTTGCCTGGGTCCATAACCCTGTTGGATAAATGTGTAAATCAGCAGAATTAGACATTTTTAAAATATATGCATATTTAATATTTAAATAAAAAACAAACATTCAATTCTGGTATTACCTAATAGCAACAACAGCAAAAAAAGACAACCATCACTATCAATAATACATATGAAAGTGTTAAGCAGTCAATTGGCACATTAACAATTACTATAATGCATAACTACCACGCTATTCGTCAACAGAAATGAACTAAGTGAAATAATAATCAATTAATAACTTCTGTAAAAGGCCACGATTTTTCACTTAATTTTGGAATTCTCCTTAAATCTGTTCCTGCAATCATTCCATAATAAAAATGTTGAGCTTGTATCTTGGCAACAAACAGTTTCTGCATCTCGGGCGATCCATTGTAAGGCTCACCAATGGACAGGTGAACTTTAAATTCAAGGTAGGTGATTATTAAAATTTCTGTGTTAGAATGTGTGGTATATGAAAGTTTCAATAATAATTGGCTAGTGTGTTTGATAGTGCTGTGTTAACAGTGATAACACGAGTCTGCGCGACATCAAGGATAATAAGCAAGATGCAGCCGAGGTGGGGCAGTATTGTTGAGGTTGCCACACAGAGTTAGGGTGTTGATCGTGGATAAAAAAAATAAGAGTATTACAAAATAATTATAAGACGGACGGACGATAAGGGAAGCTTCACAAAATATGTCTGATCCGTAACATCCACATTAAATATCCAACAGCAAAATTGAAATATAATGAATCAGCGGAGGATTCCAGTCAAGCGATTAATAATCAAAGTTGAATGTTCGGAAATAAGCAGAATCAATAAGGAGATAAGCTCAGCGATTTATCTAGATATTCCTGTAGATTAACGGACTCACAAAACTCCAAGATTCAGTTAAGAGACATTTTCGAACAAGTGTCATTTCATCTGTAAATAAAAAGCAGGATCTATTCATGTGTTGTAAGTTAAGTATACTAAAGTTATATCACCGTAATTATTCTACTGCTATCTTTACTGCAATCTCTCAAAAGAAATTCGACAGTTCCAATAATTTCAGAATGCATACTTTAATGCAAGCAGGGTCATCGAAATTCTTTTTAAAAAAAGAAAAAAAGAAAACTCAGCTGTTTAGATAGCTTGTCTTCCCGCATATTAAAAGTGATCCCAAGACATTGATTTTTCTAAAGGCTATTGTCAACAGTCATATTAGAATGAAGAGACAACTATACAAGTGTGGAATGGAATGATATATCTTTATTCAATGGAACATCAGTCTTTTATAAAGTTTTACAGTAGTGGATGGATTGGAAAAGTAGGACTAAAATTTATCTAATAATTGGACAAAACATTCTAAATTTTAAATTGATTTAACAGGATAGAGTGATAAAGAATTTAAAAATAAACAGAACATCAATAATTAGAAAATGAAAAAAGGAATGTTTTAAATAAATAGCGGTTAACGAATAAAACTACAGATAAATACAGCTAAATGATTAGAATGATTCCTTGTAAGATATATTATATACAGACTTACAATATTACAGAAGATTTTATTCCGCAGAAAATCAGAAACAATAGTCCTAATAGGGAAATCCTCTCTTACCAGCAGTTAATTATTATTAAACAAATTAACTTTTAATTAGTGCAACCACGATTAACTATGAATTCTAAAGGAATTCTTATGTAATATGTTTGTTACGATGCATATATGTTTGCATCTGTATTTCATGGAAGTCATTAGATGACCTACGACAATAATGAAAACGACTTTGGTCGATGGGAGAAACTTTCTCTTAGTCATCTTCTGACAGATTCATTAGTGTTGAAGAGGCCTGATTAATTTCATGAATCAGATCCTTAGCCTCAATGAGCTTTGTTTCTGGGAGACAAACAGAACTGTTCTGATTAGGAAGAACGCACATCGCTCACGAAAATAACTTAATAATCTTCTGGACCACTGCGCAGAATCTGAAGGAAGTTGAATCGTAATGAGCTACTTCCCTTAGAAATAGTTGGACTTGGATGGTTGCTCTACCATTGTTATAGAGTGGTCTGTTGAGTCAAACAACTTTACACTAACTTTTCATCTTTGTCCAGTGGTGTCTAATGACTCGCAGGAACTCAGTAAGGAACATCGGAATGAGTCTTAATAAATATTTGCTATTCGAGGATGCCCCGCTTGTCTGTGAATCAGTTTTAACGAAATTTATAGCTTATAAATCACATGTTTAAAAATTTAATGACGTCTAGTGTCACGATTTGTTTTTGTGACTGCGTTTTCTTTTTTTCCCCTTAATTTTTGGGATTGTTAATTTTTTTTATCTATTCTTGTGCACGCAGGTTTATCCTTTTGGGCAATCGTTGTTAATGTTTGTTAAGTTTTTCTTTGTTAAGTCCGTGACAACAAGGATATAGTACGTTGCTTTTGTAGCAAGGAAAAAAAAAATAAGCTGTGTTCGTCAAAAAAAAAAAAAAAAAAGAATATGACAGGCGTTGCCCGACGCCAAAAGAAAAAGAAAGGTATCCAAAGTATTTGAAGGAAGAAGTAAGTTAGCCTGAGTGTGAAGAGGTTGTAGCTAAATTATCCACCTGCAAATTCGAAAATGGATACCTCGTATAGATGTGTAATGGAGCTGACGCCATCTTGAACATCTATGGAAGAGGATAGGAAGGTTATCCAGTGCTTAAATAAATACGTAATCTCCAAGAACAGGAGTTCTGTGCTTCGAAAAGTAAAGTAAGTGATTTTATTTTACCTTTACTGAGGCCGGGAGAACTTCTCTATTAAACCTTTGAAGTCAACCAATTACAAGGCTTATTAGAAAGATTAAAGTTTACTCGATCCAGAATCTTCAAGAAACTTCAGTGGGCTTATGGACAAAGACTCTTACTGTTAGGTAGCAAATAATAAAATCAAAGAAGAACCTGGTTAACCAAGAGAACTTTATAATCATTTATTTCACGAAGTCTTAATTAACTGTTATTGTTTTCGATCAATTAATTGTTTCTTGTCTTGCTTTATTATATAGATTGTATTTTTATTTTTCCTGGTGTTTGATTAAAGCATAGTTGTTATTTTAGCCTGAGTAAGTTTTCATGCGTTCTTTAGTTCTTCTGACCTTTTTATGGGCCCAGCGGGGTAAGGAAGATATATGGTGACAGATTATATTCGCATGGTGACACTAGATTGAATATCTATCAAAACGACAAGTTCATAGAAGACATTCTTCAACACCCTTAAAACACTTTTGATTAAATTAGGACACCCAAAATTCTACAACTCTAATAACAAATATCTACAATGAAGCATACTGATACAAAAATTTTCAATCGCGCAGACGCTTTTTTTAATATTAATATTTGAAGAAAATGTTATAAAGAATAATAAATTAGTTTTACAAATTTTAAGAAAAAATCTGTGAATTTTGCAATGAATTACACTGAAATACCTTCTACAAACATATCTTCTAGTAAAACAAAGAATTCCTTTCATTACAAAATATATCGTATATTAGTGTGAGAAAAGGTTGATTTAATTTTTTATCTGTTTAAGAAAGTATTTAAGACAGAAAATACATAATTTTCTTATATTAACAAAAAAAAAAACAAAAACAAAAACTTGCTATAACACAGTCATCACAGTAAAGCTCACCTACCGTCCAAAACAACCAGTTTTATTTTAGATTTTTGTTTTTATGAAAATAATGAACGATTACCACAATTTGTGTCTTTGAAAGTTAACCAATAAGTTAATAGTTAATAAACTTTCTGAACTGAGAAAATAACAGCGGTTGAGAAAGTAACAAATAAATACAAACCTTACTTAAGGAAAAACGCTTTCGAATCATTATTTTACAGAATATTGACTAAAGTAAAAGTCAAGCAAGTGATTGTAATCAATTTTATTTCTGAATCCTTTTAAATTTGATACATTTTCTCAAAATTTATTAAATGTTGATTGAGTTTGGCTAAAAACTTAACAACTGTTCTATACGGTTTCTGTGTCCATTTCTTCGATGGAATCGAAGAAAGAACGAGTGAACCTTTGGTTGACTTGATGTAGCTGTAAATGTGACTCTGCTTCATTAGTGCAAAAGTCACTTCGATTTTGAAGTCTTTTATTGGTGCAATCGACATAAATCCATTGCCTCCAATGAGCTTTGTTTCCTCGAGGGTTGTTCTCATTAGCGAGGACACAGAGCACTAGTTGTACGGCCGCATTTGAAGTATGTCGGGCTTTGGAGTGGATGTCTCGGCAAGGAGATTCCTTCCTTCATCAACTGTTGATTTTCAGTAACAACAGCACCGTGGTAAGAACTGATACGAATGTCTTGGCTTACGTGGAAAACAAGGAACATGTCATCGATATTTTATATATAATTTTACATTTTGAAAGGATTTTGTAAATAAAAATAATGATAAAATAAATCATTGAAACAACGATTTCGAAAGAAAAAGTAGAATTTTATAGGTATATAATATTACTTAATTTTGTAAATTTAAAGTGTTTTTGATACAAGGATAAAAGACAGAATTATCTTTAAATTAATTACGTAAAATCATCTTTGCATAATTTTTTAATTTTGAATATAATTTTTCTATCAACCGGTTTGTCTTAATTAAATAAAATTGATAGGTTTTCATAATAATCGCATTAATTATTTTTATCCAGCACCGCATTTTTAGTTAATTATTGAAGAGAAACAATAAAAATTCGATTCGCTATTCTACAGTTCGACCAAAATTCCATTTCTGTATGATGTACGAGGTGCATTCAAGTTATAACACCTCCGATTTTTTTTCTCAGCACTGGAAACAGATACAAACATGCGGTTTCTTTTAAAATAAGCGGGCACTCTTTGTCATTGCGAGACAGAGATGGCAGCTTTGTACGGCACACAGAACCCTAGCGGCAGCGTCGAGAGTGAGCGACAGTTTGTGATACTGAAAATGGCGACGTTTTCATTACAAGATCAGCATGTTATCATTCGTTTTCTCCATTTGTGTGGTGTGACACCGATTGAAATTTATCGCCAGGTAAGTGAGACATGTGGTGAAAGTGTCATGGATGTGTCTAATGTGCGTGCGTGGGTGCGACAGTTCAAAGAAGGCAGAACGTCGTGTGACGAGAGAACCATGACAATTTTGGCCTCGAAGAAGCCTGTCTGGCGACATGATCGAGCGAGTGGAGAAATTGGTTCTGGACGATCGACGATCTGTTCCACACTCATTCGACGATCCTCCAGAACCAATTTCTCCACTCGCTCGATCATGTCGCCAGACAGGCTTCTGCGAGGCCAAAATTGTCATGGTTTTCTCGTCACACGACGTTCTGCCTTCTTTGAACTGTCGCACCCACGCACGCACATTAGACACATCCATGACACTTTCACCACATGTCTCACTTACCTGGCGATAAATTTCAATCGGTGTCACACCACACAAATGGAGAAAACGAATGATAACATGCTGATCTTGTAATGAAAACGTCGCCATTTTCAGTATCATAAACTGTCGCTCACTCCTGACGCTGCCGCTAAGGTTCTGTTTGCCGTACAAAGCTGCCATCTCTGTCTCGCAATGACAAAGAGTGCCCGCTTATTTTAAAACAAACCGCATGTTTCTATCTATTTCCAGTGCTGAGAAAAAAAATCGGAGGTGTTATAACTTGAATGCACCTCGTACAATGTTTCATCTGCATTCAATATGAACAACAATTTGTAGTCTCTCGCTCATGGAGATTGGTTAATCGAACACCAGTCATTTTTCAAGAACTAACAAATGTAATTCTGAAATTTCCTTTACATTTTATGTGTGCATTAGAAATTATAGATCAATGACAAATGTAATGTTTTGTATATCAATTGTTCACAATATTCGACAAAGAAATTATCTGGAAATCTCCTAAAAACCTTACAAAGAACTACCAGAAATCCTCACTCGACGACAGTTTCTGATGAGGTAACTGTCTTTGTCAGTGTGGACAATTCAATATTATTTAAAAAATGTTGGAATATTCTCTCTATTTTATCTTTTACTATATTTTTTTGTAAAGAAACAGATATTACTAAAGAAACATCACACCTTCAATTTTACAAATTCATATCTCTACTAATAATCTTTGACAAATTTGATAGTACAGATAATAATTAGATATTTGCTAATACAAATATAAATGCTTCAGAAAGATGACAAAATTTAACGCAAATCTAGTCACACATTGTAGCCAAGCGGTAAAGTGCTTTGCCTTTGGGTTGGAGTCATTCTATCCCCGACATTTCGAAGATGAGAGATTTTTGCACGCTGAATTCTTCTGTACAATGGGTACTGGCTTTCTTTCCCGGCAGTGCAGACGGGCGAGTGTTGAGCTTACGATATATTTAATTGAAGATAATGATATGATTATTTGGTAAGATCTAATAATTTTTCTTTTTTAATTATTAGATATCTTTTCAATCTCACCAAAACGAAATCGTAAGTTGTTTTTTGTTTTTTGAGGGGGGTTCAAATTAGCTTGAAATGAATACAATAGAAGAGCTTTGAGTTTTTTTCAGGATCTCTTTCGTTGAAAGTTTTTAAGCCCCGCGAACACCATCCGATTTTGCACCAACTTAGTTGTCCAACTTTCAGTTTTCGAGTCTCTAGAGCCGACTTTCAGCACGTTTTTCAGCGACTTGGCAGCGATTTTAGGTGGTCGTCTCGAGTCGGTTGTACAGGACCAACTCGGGAAAGTTGGTCGGAATTACCAATCACAGGGCAGCGTTGGAACACGATCCATAAACGATTATCACCGCTTCGAATCGACGACAAGCGGCCGATTTCATTTGCGAGTTGGATGGCGTTCTAGACTGACAAAATTGGACCAACTCGAAGTTGGCCAACTAAGTTGGTGCAAAATCGGATGACCTAACCCAACAATTTCATAAGTATTGTCAAACTATGCATACGTTATACCATACAAATCAGTATTGGCCAATTCTAAGAAAACTTTGATCTTTAATTGAAAAACTTTTCAATTTGTGTGGATTAAGAGAAGAACATCGTAATCTCAAAACGAACTCAAAAAATAGCTTTATATATATTTAAACAAAGATTGGAATATAATTAGGTTATAATTTAAGTAGTTTGATGTTTCTTGATATTATTGAGTTTGACAGAAATGCTTTATTCTGTTTAAACACAGCCTTGTGCGTTTTTTTTTTCTTTTAGTTTTTGATGTGATTCCAAAAATACTTTTTATTACAAATACTTTCTGGTATCAAATTGCGCTATGAAATAATCCTGAAAATATTTTCAAGCTTCCAAAACTCCAAGGAGTGGAAACAGCTGTGTTCAGATTTCGATAAGCAAATATTTTTATAAAAGTTTCTTCAGGAGTATTATTTTAACAGTATCTGTACTTTACACTAATAATACATTAATTTTATATTTCTTTTTTAGATTTAAAACTGATGAATTTGCTTAGTTTTCACAAATCGAAACTGAACTAGTGTCAGCTACGGCAATTTTTTGTTCCGCCGATTCTTGACTGTTGAAAACATATTACGTAAAGAGTTAAATAATTTTTATTCAGTATATGCCATTTTTAGAAGTTATTATTTCAATTTAAAATTTACTTAACGGCAGATTTATATGATTTTTTTAAATGTTTATCTTTTTAATAATTTGACAGTTTATTTATAACTATATAAGTTTCTTTAAGAGCTGTTTTTTTCTATTTGCACAAATACTGCAATGAAGTAAGATTTCTGAAGGAAATTATTTGATAAAAATTTTACTTTCAAAATACTTTCTTTTAAACAAAAAGAAGAACTGCTACGCACATAAAAAAGGGGGAAATGGTTGAGTGAGTGGAATACAAATGTCATGTGAAAAAACAAAGTGTCAGAAAATATAGAACCTCTGCCCTCCTGCATTAAGTCTATTTTCTTTAAACACTTCCTCTTCCTCCTTCACCTATTGATCGACTATTGCCTGGGAATATGGGAGTAGGAGAAAAAACAAAGTAGATGTCATTGGCTGTTATGTGTCACTTCTTGTATCGTTTTGACACCACGTGGTTGGTTTATATAAGACAAAGTGTCATATCGTGATGGGAGACTGGTTTCTTAAACCCAGTCATTTTCCGTAGTATTCTGATAGTTCCTGTCGCATCATTGCAAATAACTGGTGTTCCATGTTTCTTCTCCTATTATCGTTTTTTTTTTTAAATAACAAAGTAAATGTTTTTGATTCTTCATTAAAGTTTGAATCTAAGAACTATCCAAAGTGATTTCTGAAGAAATTCTCTTTCATCAAAGAGATATAATAAAGAAAACATCTACCATTCAAAAGATTTCATATATCTTGCTCAATGTTTATAATATTTCACTCAAAATGTAACACTTAATAAGTGTTTCCTAAATTTTTCTGTTAATAAAATAAAATTAAATATAGGATTCTAGTTTCAATAACTTATAGTTAAGGTTAAAAGTTCAGCCTGCACACAAGCATAAAAAGTTAAAAAACACT
>JAFIDM010004315.1:883523-895799 GCA_023159025.1 Thereuonema tuberculata | reverse complement strand
TTTTTATGCTTGTGTGCAGGCTGAACTTTTAACCATATTTATTAGCACACGTAAAAACTTTTTAGTCAATAACTTATACTTTTTAATCTTCTTTTGTCAAGTTAGTGAATAGAGGCTTCTTTCAGAAGAAAGAAATTGAAACAAAGGAAATTAGTTGAAGTTTAATGTTGTCATTTCCTTTATTATTGCTTCTGCTGAGGTTAGTAATACCCGTATTTGATCATATGATTACAGGTAGAACAAAGTTACCAGTATTTTCGTGAATTATTTGTCCAATGTTCTTTAGGGATTTAAGTAAATTTACAACTATGTTGAAATATTCAAGGCTCATACAGTGTGCATCAATACAAACGATATTGAAATATTTGTGTACAAAAAAGGTTTTATGGGACAAATACAATACAAATAGTGCAGGAAACTTGTTCGATATGCTGTCCGTTGCGTTGCAGGCAGCACTCGTAACGCTCAGATACATGCTCAAGCTTGTCCCTGAAGAGAGGTTGCTTCATTCCTCTGACGCATGTCACAATCTTTTGATGTAAATCACCAATGATTGCCGGTGGGTTCCTTCAGCGGAGCACAAATGTAAGCGTCCGGTGGTGGATCAGATGAATGAGACGGACACGGGAAGGCTGTTCCACGGGAAATGAAGCGATTACTGAAATTCGCAGGAAACAACTAAAGCGCGTCCCTCGCTATGTGGCAAGCGGCTCCATGCTGCTAGAATCATTGCGGACGAAGTGGCAGCTTACGTGCACTGCAGAATCTGATGAAATCCTCCCGAAAATGGTGTGAGAATGGTTTCTCTGTATGGCAGCTGACAAAGTCACAGATCAAATCATGATCATCCTCAACAAAATAAGGGCCCAAGATGTATTTTGTTATACCCTCACTAAGGAAGAGTTTCTCAACAATGATGTCTGTTCAAATCCCAGAAAGCGGGTTGTCTGTCGATTGATAAGTCCATTTAAATGGATATGGCTTTCATCAGAAAACCAGACATTTGACAGGAAAGCTTCATCATCGTACACCATCCCTAATATCATTACATGATTCTCGCGTCCTTGAACGATTCCTTGAACATTCGTACATGTTTGACTAAGATTCATTTTTAAGGATGTTCGCCGGAGACATCGTTTAGGAGACTGTAATACCTGCTCGAGGAGACTTCCTCGCTTGCATTTGTTGTCACTGAAGGTCCGGTGCAGCCTTTGCGATGTGTATGAACTCTGCCCGTCGAATGAATTTTTATAATGACGGCTAACATAATATTGTTTATGGGGGTGGTTTCTGAAATCGTTCTCGAACTGCAATTCCAACGTATAGCCAACTTGAACTTCCAAAATAATCCTCCAATATAAAGTTTTTTTTCCTCCGTTGTTAGGACCATTTCAACATCTATCAAGCTTCAACTAACATAAGTATATTTTCCATGATGACGTTCGATCAGGTCATCGTGTTGTGCGCATGAGCAACAAAGACTTGTGACGTCCAGTATCGTTTGTTTTAGCTCATAGCATATTAGGTAAATCCCATTTTATATGGAATCTTAGTTTTGTATAATGTCAATTTAGTATTCAGAATAAAATATTGGATTTACTGAGGATTCTTACTAATTCACTTGGCAGCAATTATCACTTTTTAGATACAATGAATAAAGTTAACCTCAGATCATTTAAATTTATGATGAACATTGAAATTTAAAAAAATTAAAAATTAAAAGGAGAATCATAGAAAATGCCCACGTCTTTTTCCTTTCAGGTCTTGAGTTATCATCAACGAGAATTTAGGAGGAGAATTGGCTTTGTTTTGTGAAGAGGAGAGGAAGCTACAGTGAGAAGAAATGTATTCGAACTAAAAGATAAGAAGGATGGACTTCAATACAATGGCAGTTTTGAACTATTTTACACCAAGGATAGTGTTAAGGATTAAGTAAATTGTTGTCCAGTGAATTCTAAACACTGATCATGATTGTTAAGCAAACTATGTTCAGACTAGTATGTACGCCCCGTCAGCAATGACGGGAGAACAGTGTGGATGCTTTTAGTTGAGACAGAGTATTTGCCCGTCATTTGTAATTTCTTCAGTTCGTCTCTGAGGGCGAGCTTCTGCATCTAATGATCGTCTGGTCTGCAATTGTAGTAGGATAAAAAACTGAACATTGAAATGGAATGACGACTTACTTCAGATTTTTCCTAATAGTCTATTAAGACTTCAGAATCCCTTTGTGTGTTTATTTCATCTTTATCCTTTATTTAAACTAAAGGAATTGTTCTTAAGTCTTTTTTTCTGTATCTCAGACTAATTCCTTTAGTTTAAGTAAAAACAAGCGATTCTGATGTCTTTCTAAAGACAACTAGGAAAAATCTAAGGAAAGTAAATATAAGGAAATCCATTTGAGGGTGACAGAGTCCAGCACATGAATTTTTCCTATTTTATTTTAATGTGGATTTATTGTCTTATTTTAATTTTTGCGCCATATTTGTTTTCACTATCTAAATCTGTTTTTAGAAGATGATTCGATAATTGATTTTCTTCAAGAAGATGAAATTGGTATATGAAGAAGAAAGATCTTAAAAATGAAAAAAAAAATATAGAAAGGGAAATCATTAAGAACACTCTTTGCCATAAATAAGAATTAAAGTCTGAAATTTCTCTTTACAGAATTCTTTCCAAAAGAAAAGAATGGAAGTGGAGATTATGTCTCCCTATGTATTAGGTTCAACCAGTCAACACGTCCTTCCTTAAACAAGGCCTTTACGCTTTTAAGAGACTCCTTGTCATCAGAACAAAATGGTAGCAGATACAAATCTAAAATTTAGAGTTGTATACGTTTACTTTGAATTCTTTTCTGAAAAATAGAATCTAAAGGAGTGGCAGCGTCAAATAATAAAAAAAATCAGTTTAATTTGCTGAGTTCAGCATTCATGCTGATGAAGTAACCGGACAAAATTGCCCTATCATCGCGAAACTTGAAATACCTCAGGGTCGAATTTGCAAATGATTACGGTCAATGACTACGTAGTGGCCTGCCGTAATGCATGTATCTACTGTATCACTGCCCATCGAGCTTCACCGGCACCGATTGCAGTGATGGTCACTAGATCAACGGAGGACAGGCAGTGGAGTCTTGTTGCCTTCAATGATGAGACACGGTTTGCAGGATGGAAGTGTCTGGAAACGACAGGTCAGAGCAGGGATCTTGGCAACGGCTTGCAGAGTGACTCTGGGGAGCCATTTCCTACGGCAACCGGATACTCTTGATAGTCCTCCATACAACCCTCACTGAACAACAGTACGTCCACGACATTCTGCGACCTGTTGTTTTGCCAATCCTGTCTCAGCATTCCCCGATCATTTTCAACAAGATAATGCACGGCAAGACAAGGCATGGCTCTTTCAGGGCTGCCGCCGTAATGTTAATACCCTTCCATGATTGTAAATTGAATGCTTTTCAGTCATGATGGGACGCAGCCTACGCCCATCCCGAAATGTCGGAGAACTGGCTCTCATCTGCCATGCTAAACCTCAGGACTATCTGTGAACTGTATGTGTTTACGGACTTGCAGTGTCGTGTTTTATCCGAATAAAATCCTATATCTATAATTCCTATGCATATATATTGCACATTGGCATCTCGATTGGATGATTCCTTCCGAGTACTTCGTTTTTATTGTCAAAGAGTATATGTTTAAGAATGTGATTTCAACGAAAGTAGATTCTTGTTAAAAATGCTTTAAAAATTTATTTCGCACATATTTTGCTTTTCATTTTTTCATGCCATCTCCTTTGTAAAGCATTTTTTTCTACCTATCTCTGATCTTCATCGATACAAGGTCAACGTTTCAATGACACAGCGATGGATCGATCGAGACAAGGGTCGCGAGGCATAGAAGGGTGGGAAAATGTCCTCCTAAACTTTCCACAAAATTAAGGAAAATGTTTGGATATTGACATAATATTAACATGGATAATATTGACATAGCCTGTTCAAAATCCGAATCTGCGTATCATAAGATTTCAAAACTTATATATATTCAATTAATATACTGTGATCGTGATTTTATATCTTTCTGGGAATCATGGTTAGCATCTATTTACTAATCATTATGATGAATTCTACTGTTCGACAGTTATATTGCTCACCCAAAATATTGGAGAACGATTGTTTCCTCAACAATGCAGGCTGAGTTTTCCTCTTACAGTGAAGATGGGAAGAAAAATGAAAGAACTGGGATTTGATATTAATTTCAGAACTTTGCCAGAATGGGATCCTTTTCTTTTAATCAGTATCTTGATTCATGACCGTTGAAATCCATTAGTGACTGTGATGATGACGTGTGAACCTGTTAATAATTTCTGTAGAATGTTAAATATTTTGTTGTATGTGCTTCATGCAGTATACCATTAGTGACACTTGAAAACTTACTAAACCTTCTTGAGTTTACTTTTAGCGTTTGAAATAGAGTCAGTATCGAAAGAGTCACTTCTGATTCTTTAAATTGCAACGAAAATTAAATTAAATAAATGCTACGAAAATTATTCTATCTTTCCATGATCACCTTTCAATCAATAAAAGAAAAGATCTGTATTAGTTCCATTGCAATACAAGAATTGTTAAGGTCTGAAGATTGGTCGTAATGAGGAGGAAAATGGAGCTATGACAGCAACGCACTGGCTCATAAATGGTGGCCCTCTGGTGGCAATAATCAATATTCCACCATCGATTAGTCAAAACAAAATGAGCTTGCTCCTAAATGTTGTCATCGGTTCATAAAGCTAGGCGAACACGTACCAATCGGGGACAATATTGGTGGACAATATTGGTACTTTTGATTGGTACCAACCGTTTTCAGCAATAAAAAGGAACAATATTGCCCAATATTGCCCATTAGCGATTGTCGGAAAAAAGGTACCAACTTCAGTTGGCGAGAAATATTGCTGGTTAGCGAGCGAATCACATGAACGGATGAAATCATGTGACAATGCTGACGTCGAAGAAGGCGGGACTTTGAACATCGGAAATTTAGTCACTCACGCCGGCCATTTTCTTTGAGAAACAAGGCTTAAAAATCAGCAAAATGGGTCGGCCCAACACAGATAATTCCAACAACAACATTTTGTCAATTGATAATGAAAGAATCTTCATTGATTTCTACAGAGGGACGGCGTTTAATACTATAGCAATTCTGAACGGAAATACGCTCTCTTTCGCTCCCCCTAGTGAGCAACGCCGTAACTAGGCCAATACTCGTCAAACGAAAACCTGTGTTCGCGGACAGGGCCAACCGCCAATACCAATCATGACCAATATTGTCCACCAATATTGTCCCAGATTGGTACGTGTTCGCCTAGCTTAAGGGAGCCAATTTAAGAAAACTCAAAAATTAATAATGCTAATTAAATTGCTTATTTAATGAGTTGCTCAAATTATTTTCAAAGTCACACAGCTACTATTGTTATCTCAAAATAATTGTAAGTATGCAATTAATAAATAACGAAAGCTTAATTGGTGTTAATTTTATGATGAATGACAATATTAAATCAATTGATTTAATAAGATAAGGATTTTTAACAAATAAAATACAATCGATGAATTTACAATTAGTTAATTATAAATTTTACTGAATTTACTTTTCTTACAAGTAACTTAATTTTTCATTCAAAATTAAATTAAGTCAAAAAGTGCTTTTAGGAAACATGAAAATAAGTTTCAAAATAAATCAAGTCTTATCTTTAGCAAATCCTTCAGATTTCACTAATTCCAATGGATTACTGATGGTAAATTGAAAAATCCAAGGAATATGTTTTAATTTATCAGAAATGTGATGACAGCTTTTGTAGTTGAATGGATGCTAAATGTAATTTCATTTACAAATTTTAATCTTTACATTAGATTGTTTATAACCAAAATGTCTTTATTACATTTCAGCTATTTCGTTATTCCCCACCATAATAATTGGGGGGGGGGGTATTGTTGTTGATTATTTCAAATAATGTTTGAATAAGTGATTGTGTTAAACAAACTAGAATTACAATTAATATGGTGATAACTTATTGTGATATGATTGTAATTGTTACAAGAATGTAGGCATAGTCTAATAGGAACAATGCTGAAAAGGTTGAACGATTGGTGCAATGCAGTTATCTTGGCCGCCATGACTGAATTCTTTTTAGAGAAGATGTTGTCTGCAAGTAAACATGAGAGAACTCGGATATTTGAAGATGGGAAGTTACCATTTATGAATCTTCTAATTCCCATTTCAAGGAAGTATCGTTCGAAACAGAGTCTAGAGAAATTCGACGTTATTTTATTAAACCAGTATAATGCAAAATACTATTATTTTATAGAGGCATCGATTACTAGGCAACAAGGAACCCTTATTTTGGATTACCATTATTTCAGAAGATGTTCTACAATGTTAAATGTATATTTCTTTTGGAGAAAAGAATTATTTGAAGAAATTGATACAAGTATGGAATGCTACCATTATATCTGGGAAAAATCGTAAGTCACATTTTTCCTTTATTAATCATCATGTGTTGCGGATACATCAGATATAAAGTTTCGATGAGTAGGACCTTATTTGAACTGTTATAATTTGAGCAACATAATTAAGTGTTGAATCTACTCAAGTCTCATATTAGTTAAATAGACATTAAAGTACTGTTTATAACCAACCAAAAGGTTTGGCTAAGTGAACTCTCCAAGTATTAATTTATTTTGAAATGAACAGTATTAACAATTATGTTAAACCATGACATTCGGTGAACTGATTGAACAGTTAAGAATTAATTCAATGACGAATAAGAAGGACTGAAGTTATTGGCTTAAATGTCATAAAGTTAATTTCATAATTGTGTTTGCAAATAGAAAATATTCAAAAGTATTATAGATAAAATAATTCTATAAGAAAGTTTTTTTTTTTTTTTATCACATGGAACATTTAATTCAACACTATTAAAAACATTGTTTGACTTATGAACTTTTGTGCCTTATTTTATTTTCCTGCTATTTATAACTAAGTGGGAAAATTATGTTCTTATCAACATCCCAGACAGTGTTTTGTAAAGAAAATGCCTCGAAAGTATGTGAAAAAGTTGAGAGGTAGAGCTTACCTCAACTATAGGAAAGAAAACATGGAAAAAGCCATCGAAGCAGTCAAAAATGGCGCGAAAACTAGAAGCGAGTAGAAAGTTCAAAGTCCCCAGAACAATCGTGATCGATAAGTGTCATGGACATCATCCTTATAATCCGTCCGTGTTAACTAGTGACGAAGAACATTTAATAGCAGAAACACTTGGTATAGTAAACAATTGGGGTTTTCCAATGATACACCAAGATAGTCGTCAAGTGATAGCAAAATTTCTGTTGGCCCATTTGCTTTATTTAGGTCTCAAAGACTGTTTATTAATGCCTATAATTCATTAGTTATAGTCATTTTTACATTGTTTTATGTCGAAGTTACCCTGAAGCACCTGAACTTCGCATTTTTATCTTATTTGGCCAGGGTAACTTCGACACTACAAAAAACTTAACAAAACAGGGGGAAAGGAGGGGTGGGCGAAAATAATTTTTGGGTACTGAAGAGCCAAGACATCAAATGTCATGATGGCATATGAGCGAAGATTCTACAGTTATTACTGTCCTGTGGAGAAGGTAAAATACGCTCAAAACACGTCGAAGTTCCCCCATTTTACGGTATGTCTTTTTTATTCTGAAAAGTTTGAGAAGTTTGAAAATTTTATAAAGTAAAGTTTAAAAAATTATTTTTTAAAAATGATTTTTTACGTATATGTGGAATTTTAATTCCGAACCAAAATTGTTTAAATTACTTCAAAATTACTTTGAATTACAGAATAAAATAAAAAAATAATCAACAGAATTATAATTTATAATCAAAATAAGAATAAATTAATTTATCCGTATATCAGTACTAGCTGAAATTAAAAGATATAAAATAAATATATTTGAATTGAAGTATGAAGAGAAACTTAAAAAAATTGATTATTTAAAATATCTAGAAGGTTTCATAATTAGTTTCTAACTAATTTTTTTAAATATATTTCTAATGAAATTATTAATAAACAAAAGTTTAAAATGTTTGTTATTTTTGAGCTGGATTTTTTCTTATTGACGTTGCTTTTCACCTCCTTATTGAGACTGTTGTCTCTGACATGACTAATAGACTACTGGTGACTAGGGCTCGGATTATATGCAAAATGCATATTTGTTATTAAGAGTCAACAAAATTGTAAGTTTTCTATGCATATCTAATGTTTTTTGATAGAATGGCCTATTTTAATCAAAATCATTAGATATGCATACACCTCTTAATAACAAATGTGCATTTTGAATATAATCCGAGCCTTACTGATGACTCAACTGAAGATCACCAATTGAGCGTGAAACAGGTATTCTGAGGAAACAACTGATCTCAGCCTTTGATCTGAAACAATAGAGAAAATAAAAACTCTAAAAATAATGTATTTAAATTAATCTTTTCAAAACACTTTCGAATAATTTTGTATAAAAGAAATTATATAAAAAAATAAAATTATATTGCAATTTTTATTTCGAAACAAAAAAACTATCAGTAATGTAAATATATAAAACTGTTATTTAAATACTGGAATCAAAATAATAGTAAATTTCGTCATAGACAATGCAATAAAATAAAATGATCTTAACCTCCAATTGATAACACTTACGGACAAAAAAATATTAATTTGAATTTAGAAAGAATTGTAAATAATAGGCCTATGAATATAAAAAAAAACCATCAAAAATGGATTATTAAAAATTCCTAAAAGAAAAAAATAGTTTTATATTATTATTATACAATGATATAAATTACTAAATTAAAAAAAAAACAGGTTTTTTTCTTAGACAGTTTTAATATGTAATTACTAAATATTAAGTGTTTTAATATATATTAGCGATAGATCCGCAATATTTATTTAATCTAGTTAATATAAATTACTTTCTAAGAAGAATTTACTGCATAATTAATTAATGAATTAAGTACTGTAATTGTTATGACTATTGTTTGTGAAGCAGTAATAATGTAGGATAATAATAAATAAATCATTATTGATAAATTGTAGAATAAAGTAATAAATAAAAACACAATAAACAATCAACTTCCACAAATCTTCATTACTTTCGATATTTCTGTCCTCTAACCGAGAACTATAATCAGAAATATCGAAAGTAATGAAGATATGTGGAAGTTGATTGTTTATTGTGTTTTTATTTATTGTAAGTATGATGTCTTGGAAGCTTTAGAATTTTTAACTGTAGAATAAAGTGTTTAAGACACCAATAATTGTGTTGTTTCAGTAGGATGATTGATTAAAAAGCACATTTCAGATTAAGAAAATTGCCAGTGAGCATCGCGTCATAACAGAGGGCTTTATAATGGTAGGCCAGTCAAATTGTACATTAAAAACGCAAAACGCGATGTAAAGCTGCATTTTTGGTATGTTATTTGGACCCGTTTGGGAAGTGTTAAACTATGTTTTGCAAGCAAAAAAAAGTTGTGCTAGCTGCGTAATACGTGAAAAACTGCAAAATTTTCGGACTTTCTGAAGTTTCTGCAGTTTAATTCACAAACTATGCGTTTTTTGAAATTAGTTGTCATTATCATTTTGAAAGTATATTAAATTTGTGACAATTTAAGCCCACCCACAGCTCCGTATGTCTAATAAGTTTTGAGATATGGCACTTCAGAAATTGGCATGTTTTCCATTGTTTTCCAAAAATTCAGTTTCGCTTTTGTTTTCAGCCAAATATCGGCAAATAAAAAGTAGTTATGTCTTTCGACATTTATTATGTTACAGAAAATAATTAAATAGAAAGCAAGTTTAACGTCCGTAATCATTTATAAATGGAGGGAAAAAACGCCAACCGAAAATAATTAAAATGTTATGAAAAATTAAAGTTTACATTTTTTGGAGGGTCCCGGTTGTTGAGACAACATCTCCTCCAAAGGGAAAGATTTGACGATGCGTACTTCATTGTCGGAGTCCTCTATTTCAATTGTGGGAACATTTTGGCATGACTTGTCCCGACAGAAATGACAGAGAACAGAGCACTTTCGCCCTGCACGTGCAACCTCATCTATTGCACCCTTTGCGGCACTTGCACGATATGAATTTTAGGAGGATTGGAGGAGCTGGGTCCTTTTTGGAAGTCACAGGTAACAGCCCCTGCTGGTTACTGGTCCAGCCCCAGTTGGTTGGTTCTTTGTCTACCCCCAACCATTTCTCAACCTGGTGGTATGTTCGATATGCATGCTGAGCTGCAGCCTCTTCAGTTGGGGGCAGACGAGCCAGGTGGACCTTGGCGTTGGCAGCTGATCGCACGAAGATTTCGTAACGGAGAGTGTGAAGAGTGCTGGTGACTCCTCCATATAGATTCACAAGAAGTTTATTTCTAGCAGCGGCTATTTCGTCATGAGTGGCATCCGGCTGTAGGAAAATGGTAGCCCCATCAACCAGCCGTGGATGCTTTTGGAGGGCGCCCAACATCTTCATCTTTCCATGCCAGACAAGGGCAGAAGTAGTGTCGCATCCGGTAAAGGCGTGCACAAATAATACAAATCCAGGAGGAAATGATAGCTCTCCTGGATTGAAAGATGTAGAGGAAAACTGCAGAGAGCCTGATTCACTCCTGCAACTTTTGTGGAACAACATATTGTCCACAATAGATCCCAATCCATTTAGGAGTAACAAGAGGTCCACATCATCTCCAACTATTATTAATAGGATCTGCTCTTTCTAGCGCTGTTCTCACTACAGTGCAGTCTGCGTCCTCTGTTGCTTGCTTTGTTTAGATCTCCTCGTTTTCCAATCCTGAACATAGGAAGTCGATCATGCACCGCTTGTTGTTATCGGTTGACAGCAATTTCTCCTGGGACACCTTGATCAATGTTGAATCTTCGAACATTATGTCGCTTCATGATGAAGCTGCATACTGACGTAACCTTTCTACAGTTTTCGTGTTTCTTGTTACCCCATCTTCTGGGTAGCCGTCAAACACTACTGCCCCATTCCTCCCAAAGTGTCTTAATGTGTAGCTGACGTAAGCAGCTACAATTTCCCTAAGTGACCTATTCTGGGGCCAGATGACCTTATGGAGCAAGTAGCCTCCATTCACAATAATGAATGTAGAGGTTCCTATAGGGATGTTTTCGGGGAGTAGGGTAAAAGCTGAGTAAAAGCTTGATTTTGTGCCTTTACGCATTCCCTCTTCACAAAACAAAGCCATTAGGTAGGGAGCCAACTCGTATTTGAAGTACTCTTTCAGATCCTTATCTGTCTGTTTTGTGATATAGAGCCTTTGGAAAATGGTGAGAGGATCTATTTCAACCTGCTTGTTTTTTACTTTAACGGTAACTGACGACAAGGTTAGTAACTTGTCTTTTCGTTTGAAGCCAACTTTCCCAAACGAGTTTCCCGTGATCTTCTTGATCCCATCAATTTCCAATTCTTATGCCATGTGGCAATTGACTTTAGACCCCCCAACAATGCCATTGCTGATAGACATTATTTTTCAAAGAATACATCGACAAATCTTTACCTTTGGAGGAGATGTTGTCTCCACAACAGTTGTCTCATCAAGATAATCAACCGGGACTCTCCAAAAAACGTAAACTTTAATTTTTTATAACATTTTAATTATTTATGTAACATAATAAATGTCGATAGACATAACTTTTTACATGGCTTTTTCTTTCGCCTAATGCCCACAATTTCATGTTAGCAGTGTTTAGGTTAGGCCCATATCTTAAAAATCTATTTTCGCAATTTTTGATTTTTTAGCGATTGCAAGAGAACTATATGATCTACTGACTCCGTTTTGCGCTTAAATGAAAGGTAATTAAATGTGCTAAAATGTAGTTTCTTATAATTTTTATTGTAGGATGAGCGGTTGTGCCGATATTTGGCTGAAAACAAAGGCAAAACTGAATTTTTGGAGAACAAAGGAAAACATGCCAATTTTTGAAGTGCCATATCTCAAAACTTATTAGACATACGGAGCTGTGGGTGGGCTTAAATTGTCACACATTTAATATAATTTCAAAATGATAATGACAACTAATTTCAAAATACGCATAGTTTGTGAATTAAACTGCAGAAACTTCAGAAAGTCCGAAAATTTTGCAGTTTTTCACGTATTACGCAGCTAGCACAACTTTTTTCTGCTTTTATTTCACACTTCCCTAACGGGTCCAAATAACATACCAAAAATGCAGCTTTACATCGCGTTTT
>JAFIDM010004315.1:845348-863274 GCA_023159025.1 Thereuonema tuberculata | reverse complement strand
ATCTACGTTCGAATCTGCTCCAGGAAGAAAAAAAAAATATTATTTATTATCATTATTTCAAAGTCAGATTGAAATAATGATAATAAATAATATTTTTTTTTTCTTCCTGGAGCAGATTCGAACGTAGATACTTTTGTTCGAAGGCAGAACTCTTATCCATTAGACTACATCAACATTAATGACTGTGACTATTGTTTTACTCAATTTCAATCTGACTTTGAAATAATGATAATAAATAATATTTTTTTCTTCTTCCTGGAGCAGATTGGAACGTAGATACTTTTGTTCGAAGACAGAACTCTTATCCATTAGACTACATCAACACTAATGACTGAGACTATTGTTTTACTCTATTTCAATCTGACTTTGAAATAATGATAATAAATAATATTTTTTTTTCTTCCTGGAGCAGATTCGAACGTAGATACTTTTGTTCGAAGGCGGAACTCTTATCCATTGGACTACATCAACACTAATGACTGTGACTATTGTTTTACTCTATTTCAATCTGACTTTGAAATAATGATAATAAATAATATTTTTTTTTTCTTCCTGGAGCAGATTCGAACGTAGATACTTTTGTTCGAAGGCAGAACTCTTATCCATTGGACTATATTAACACTAATGACTGTGTCGCTTGTTTTACTCTATTTCAATCTGACTTTGAAATAAATAATATTTTTATTATAATAATAATTATTTTTATTATAAATAATATTTTTAATATTTTTATTATATTGGCGAGAATAAATAATTTTTTTTTCTTCCTCGATCAGTTTCGAACGTAGATACTTTTGTTCGAAATGAGAACTTATTATTTAATTATTATTATGAAATTATTATTTAATATAAATACCATATATAACTAAATTTATATCATGTTTAAGCTAATACTAATTTAAAATAACTTCAGCACCTACATGCAGGTTTATTATTGTTATTAATTTGTTATGTATTTATAAAGGCTAGTACACACCTAGGGAAAAAGTCGCGGAATATGTGTCAGGGTTGTTCCGGGACTGTCGCGATACAAAGTCTCAAGTCTCATTTTCCCTATCGAAACGAGGAACATGATACAATGTTGTGCGACATTTCGGAGTCTGTACTTATTCCGAGACTTCTGAGTCAGTTTCTATTTGTCCGCCATGAAACAACATTAAAAATAATCGAAGATTTTCAGGCCCTCCGATTGCTTTGGGATATCACAAGTGTGGATTAAAAAAACAGTAATAAAAGGAGGGATGCTACGGAGCATCTGGTCCAAAAATTTCTGAAACCCATGCCATCTTCCAGCTTTTAATTTTTCGAGAAAATTCTTAGCAACAGTAATGCCTCCCGAAAATAGTTTTCCTCCAGTACCGTTAAGGTTTACGATTTAAAAACTGAAAATATCTTTCGGAGGCTTAGAAGTTATTTTGTGAGATGAATGGTTCAAAGTATCGTTATCATCTATGCGTAATGGTGCTGTTCAGAATGGTCCCTGTGCAGCAATTCCATAGTAATTAAAATGTTTCTGCAATGTTATAAATGCCATCTAACAGTGCCAGCTAATAAGAAAGAATAGAAGCTTGATTGAAATACTTATAAAAGAAATTAGTAAGAAATAAATAAAAAAAGCTAAAAAAAATAAGTAAAATTTAAAACCAAATATCAAATGATTAAAGAAATGATAAATTGCTAATTATTAATAATTACTTGTGTTTAGGGAAAGAATGCGTCGGTTTTATTTAATATCAGTACGTATTTTTTAGGAGGAAAAAAAACATTTTTAGTTTTAAACATTTTTTTAGCTTGTATTTTAATATAAGGAATAAGATTATATCTTACAGTGCTTTTTTTTATTATTATTATTCTTTTATCTCCTAATGTTTTTAACAAAAAAATCAAAACAAGTAAGTAATTTTTATTTTTTTAATACAAATAAAGTTAAGACTTACTCTGAAACATTTCTTCCGTTGGGACTCGCATACCATCGGAATCCATTAAATCAACTGAAGTGGAAGACGTTTGCACAAGAAGGCGTTTTTTTTTTTTTTTTATTACTTATTTCCACCTGACTAACACTGTTATGCTGAATAATGAATATTCAGTTCTTTTCTTTGTTTCGTTGCCGCATCTGAAATTATGTAAATGTTGACTTTAACAAAAAATTGAAGAAAAAACATTAAGAATTTTACTTGGGGGAATAATTTATTGAGAAAAAATACAATAACTTATTGAACTGAAACTGGAGTGTTGGGGATGTGTTTAGTTGTATAAATAGATTAGAAGAGGCAATTATTACAGCGGAATACGTTCATTGTAGTGACCGACTGTTTAAACAACAATCAGCGACTGGAAGGTTCGAGCGAAGCTTCTTAGTCAATGACCGATTGTTAAAGTAACAATGATACGAGTTTACGTGGATATCACAGTGAAGTGATTGTATGGACTGCACCATATTGAGATGTGTGTTCCGATTCGGCGGAGAGAGGATGCTCCGTTTCAAAGATAACTTGATGTCACGATGATTTCTATTTCACTGGATTATCAAGGATTATTAAAAGGACACGCCGTTTTTATTCGACAGATGTTTCAGTATTGTATTCCGAATAATTACGATGGTATACTCAAAGTTAAAGTAAAGATTTCAACTTTGAAAGGCTCAAGTTATTAACCCTCTTTTCCAATGTTTCTTCTAGGAATTTTCATGTTGCTTGGCAACCAACGTTCGAAGAGTTTTGATCTAAAGAAGGATATGCTATGATGTTTAGAATCTACTTTTCTTTACTGGGAAATAATGTAAGTTATTTATTCTTTTCCATTAATAGTTGCGGTGCCATATTCCTGAAGATAGAAGTCAAATCGTTAAAGGGTTAAAGTTGTTAAAGTTTAACAGAGCATAAAAGCAATGAAGATTAATCCAGTATAGGAAGACTTTAAAAGATAAAATATTAGCCGCAATAAATAAGATAGGGCTAAAGATTTATCTGTGATCTAGAAATAATAAAGATTAAGGAATCATCAAAGGGCTTAAAAGATTTTAATTGAAAAAGATATTAATCGAGGATTGATTGATGAATAAATAAAGATTAAAGCTTTAAAGGTTTAGAGTAAAAGTTTTAACAAGGATATAGACTGTGTTTTTCTGTCCGAATATTCTGACCTTAGAAGATAGGATTAGTAAATATATTATGAAAGGTTAAAGGTTAACAGTAGCAGTTCAAGTTAAAGATATCAAAGTATTTCGGACGAAAAGTTCAAGGTTAAGTTCAAGAGTGAAGTCCAATATAAAATAGTTCGAAAGAAAAGATTAATGTAAAGTTAAAGAACTATGAAGATAGCAAAGTGCTAAAGAACTCTTAGTCTATATAAATATTAACGAATGGACATTTGAGTTGATATTTAAATGCAAAGTAATTTATTATCATACAAGTGTTAATCAAAAGACATAAGTCCCAGCGAAGTTTTTGATCTGTAAACGGATTAGCTCCGTCAAAGAAATAAAATGTTATTTTGTTTTTTATCCTTTTGTCCAAGTCTATTTGGTTAAGTGTTAAGTACACGTTCAAGAGAAAAGTATTATCCCCAAATAAAGAGAAAGTTTCTCAAAGAAAAAAATTTATCTATTAAAACAGTTTTGCAGAGAAAATAAAAAAATATTGAATGAAAAATTTTAAACTAAGCTTTATCATGAAGCGTAAGGAAATCAAATGATCCAGAGAAAATAGTAACACTGGTACGCAATTAATCAGTCTATAACAAGACTTTACATGAACGAACAAACAGAAAAAAAGAATATTTAAAGCAACGCGAGAATTGGAAACTGGACATCAGGTGCTTGGGAAACTAACACCTTAATTATTCTGCTTCACCTGAACATCATATTTTCGATATCATATAAATTGGTACATAATTTTCATAAATTAAAAACTTGTCCCAAGTTTCAAGTAGATACGAAAGTTGTTAGGAAACGGCAACACATAGACGTTACATCAAACCTTTTAAATGTTTTCTTCCGATGATGGATGAATAAAACTTGTATTAACTATAAAAAAAGGTTCTCTAATAATAATGGGAATAATTCGTAAAAAAATAATTATTACTTACACAGACGTGAACAGCTTTTTTAAGATCTGGTATATTGTTTTTCCTTTTTTTTTTAATTACTAAGTAAATATATATATTTGGGCCGTAATGGAAGTCATGGCAACTATTTTTCTCTGCAATTACTGCGGTACCACTGCAATTCAGAAATATATGTATGAAAGCTTCTGATATCTGATTGACACCACTAATGTGGTCTGCGTCAGTGAAGGAAGGTCATGGGAGAAAGTGGAAAATACTTATTTGGAAATCATCCTTTAAGAAGGAAATGAAGTGTAGCTAAGAATCAAAAAGGAACACAGGAATGCTCAATACACATTGCTACCACTCCTCAAAGTAATCTCCGAGATTGTCCACCGGTCGTTGCCAGTGTTTCGGAACTGCTGTCCAACGCCATCATTCTTCACAATACCGCCACATGTCACATAGCAGCTCCTTGACAGGCTTTGTTACGACGATCGTGTGGGAGGTCTAGGAATACCCTTCGTATTCGCCAGAACGGATTCCACGGGACTTTGATTTGGTTCCAAAACTCAAGCTATAGTTGAGTGGGAAACGCTTGCGAACAAAGATGAAATTTTGACGTCATTTGACAGGTCACGTGCAGCCAATGATATTCTCCGCCTTCGTAAATGCTGGCAACCTACAGTGGACAATCTTGGAGATTACTTTGGGAGATGTATAACTTTTATATATGTATATAACTTTATATATGTGTATAACTTTCTGTATATGTATAGCGTTAAGTACTGATCCGCCTGATACATTCTTCCCTTGTGTATTCCTGGACTCTCTCTCCTTAGCGTTCTCTCGGTACTTCCTATACAAACACTACCGCAATACCTGCATTTTAATTTGTATACCACACCCACAGTATACAGTGTCTCAGTCTCTGCAATTTCTCACGAACGCTATTAGTTTAATTTCTTTCCATTAACATGTGCGATTTTAACATTGTTTACTTCACACATTTATTTTAGAGGCTTATTAAATTGTAGGGAACAAAGGGCAGGGTTTAACACGGGGTACAGTGTTTTTGAATTTGATGCTAATTATGACGAAACCCCTACGTATAGCTATGTTGACATTTCCTGCCAGTAGCCATTGTAAAGCTGAATTTTTACGTGCGTAGCGCAATTGGCTTTAAACTATTTCCTTAAAATTACTTCAGATAAGTGAAGTATTTTTTATGTCTCTTTGTGATGCTGACTATTCAAGTTAATAATATACTAAGTGTCCATTTTATTAGAGACACCGTAGGAGTTGGCGCTCTTCAAGGTTGACCACAGCCGTAATTCTTCTTGGCACAGATTCTAGGCAGCCTTTAGTCGGTTTACATTGCATGATGGCTTCGATGTCCACATCGTTCCACAAATACTCAATGGTGTTAGGATCAGGGAACTAAGCCAGCCAATGAAGCAAGTGCCAATCAGTCAGTGAACCAATCGGAGACCAATCGAATAAGATGACATTACGCTGTTGAAAGTGGCCATCTGCGTCAGGGAACACTGTAGTCATAAACGGATGCAACTGGTCGGCAGTAATGTTTTGGTGGCCCGTAGGATTAACGGATGTTTCGAGAAGTTTTAGGGAGACCAAGTGTTTCCCAGGAGAACATTCCCATGACTATTATTCCATCACTATCCGCCTGTAGCGTTGTCACTTGGCAAGACGGATCCATGAATTTTATTCTGCCATCACATTGATGGAGAAGGAACCGAGACTCGTCGGATCAAGCGACCTTTTTCCTCTCATCATGTCTCCAATTGCGATGCTCCTGGGCCCATAGCAGGCGTGCTTTCATGTTTTCTGTGATAGCAAAGACATCACTGCTGTTCTCATGCTGTTAAAACCAATCATGGACAAGGCCGGCCGTGTTGTGCGTTCTGATATGATTTTTGATGCACCTGCATTGTACTGAGCATCGTGTTGTTGTCCTTCTGTTGCCGCAAACGATTCGTGTCAGTCATTCGTGGTAACTTTTCCTCTTTCATCCAGAAGCCTTTTCCATCCATAGCTGCACTTATTTGGCCCAACTGCCATTCTCTGTACACTCGCGATATTATTGCACGAGAAAAGTCAAGATTCTCCATAGTTTCCGAAATACAGGAACCGGCTGTTCTTGCCCCAATGCTCATACCTCTTTGGAATCGTTGAAATCTTTTTTCTTACCCATATTCCATGTACTGATAGATAGTTCTCATGATATCAAGAAAGCCTTTTAGGCTACTCTTTGCTGTTATGTCCCAGTGCATTACTACCGGACCCGTCAGTTAGATGTCTCTAATAAAAGTGTACATGAAAGTGTCTCATTGTCTATACAACGATGTTAATAACACTTAACTAGATTAAATATACCAGGAATTTTGATCTAGTCGTTATGATTTTTATCGCTATTTCTTAAAAAAAAACTTTCAATGCCACTATTTACGAAACCTATGAGTATTCATAAACACTTATTAAATCTTCTCATATAATTATTAATAATTTTCGTTTTAATATTTATATCATCCCCAAATAGAAATTTTACATGTGGTTACTTTTATAATGAGAAACATGATATTTACATTCAGTATATTTTTTTTGTATTATGTAGTAACAAATTTAAATAATATATTTTATTATCTATTTCCTCCTCTTTAGTAAATTTGCTATAAGCATTGATGGAATTGCTTTACTCAAAGACTATGAAACCAAAGTTAAATTAAAAGTGTTATTATTTCCTCCCGATCTTTTGATTTCCTTATGCTTAAAAAAATATTTAATTAGAACTGTTCTATAATTTTATAAGATCGTTCCAAATCTAAAACAATTTCCCTTTTCACTTCAATATTTTCTACAATTATCTTTTAACAACAAAAATAAATTTGTTAGTCGCAAAACTTGTATCTTCTTTTGAAAATCCTGCATCTGTCCTTTTCGTTTTGGAAAGAACAACTCTTTGACTAAAAACAACAACAACGAACAAAGCAATAGAAATATCACCTGAGTAGTTTCTTTTGTTAGTTCTATACTGACGTCATAATCATTTCAAACAACAGCAAACCATTATTAACCCCCACCCCCCCACCCCACACACACCTACCCATCCCTTCTGGATTTTCGGGGAAGTAAAGACGTTTTTTTCCCTTGAAATACGTTTGTAATTCATTAAAGTTAAGCCAATGGAACCATTGAGATCGAGCAATTGTGACAACAACGTCTGTAAATGGTTTCCTTAATATTCATTGAGTTAAATTTTCATTAAATTTTTGGAAAATGTAAATCAAAAAGTGACAAAAGGGATCAAAACTTTGCTTATTATGATGATATAAGTGTCTTTTACTAACAAATCAACGTTTGTATATCGAAGCTGACACTTTTAAAAGGCCTACTCTTGCTTCTCATTATTTTTTGATACAAATTATAAGAAAATTAGAAGAAAAAAAAATGTTTCGTATTCGATATAAAAATAGGAAATCTCATGAAGGTAATCCACACTAGGGAGCCTTCCATTGTAATAAGAAATGCGTTTAACATTCAGTGCAATCAGGAAGGACCTTAATAATCGTGTTCATATTTTAAGTTGGATCACTGAAGAAGTATATCTTTAAATGGTAAAGAAATCTTTAAATGGTAAAGAAATCAGGGGTTTAAATGAGGCATTTCAGTTAAGCGTTTAGGAGATAGATCAATTCATTTTTTTTGTCTTCAGTACTTCTATTTAGTTCCTATCTTTTTTCATAAAAAAGAAAGTTACTTATCTTATGCATTCATAACTTCATTTTTATTTCGTTACGTGTTTCACTGAACGGATTAAAATCCAAATAAGGAGAGAAGAAATACAGAAAAAAGGAATATATGAACTCGAAGAGAGTTAATCCCCTGGGATTCCACATTAATTAGTGGGAGTCTTATTCCTAAAAATGACAATTGAAAGGGATCTTTGGATGGATTATAAGAGTATAGGACAACTGAATTACCTAGAATACGAACTGCCCTCTAATGCGATTAGTCAAATAAGGACTAAAATAAGGGTGGCAGCATTTATAGGAGATGTCATTATCATCAATTGTGTTTCTGATAATTAAAAAGAATTCTAATTATTAGTTATCTTGACACATATAAAGTAGCAAATAACTTTCTGCAACTGAAACTAACCGAGCAGCTGGATTTCCTTTGTTAATAGGATACAGCATTAACTTGTAAGAAAATAAATAGATGTTTTTTTCAGTGAATAGTTTTCAAATTACGATATGTACTATCATTTTCGATTTCCAATTAATTCTTTTTAACGAAACTGGAAGAAAGAAACCAGACAATGACTTGGGTTTTTCTTGTTAAATTTTCCTTAGCAACTAGTCCTAAGTGTAATCAACCCTTTGTGAAATGATTCTTTGGTTTCTCACCTAGAACTTTATCGTCACAGGTTACTCACCTTAGTTCGAGTCTTTTGTTTAATGACACTTTCCCTTTAATCTCTGAAGTATAAAATTATTCCAGTCCTTTAGTAGACGATAGGAAGTAGACTGTCTGCAAATTATTCTTTACATTATTTTATTATCACTCACGAAATAAATAAAAAAACTTTTTATGAATATGAAAGGGTACAAACAACTTTCAAAACTAAGCAATTATTGCCAACTGAGATTAGGATTTTGAGAATTACTTTTAGTTCTCATTTTCTAGTGTTATAACCGAAATTCGATCGTTAAAAAGTCCGTAACGAAGTTTCACAACTTAAAATTACTATATAAGGTCCCTTTTTTTGAGGGATTTCCTCACTCCGGGATGAGATATTATCTCGATATTTATGAGATATTATCTCGGGTCTTCTTCGGGAGATATATATATATATATATATATATATATATACTGTATATACAGTCAGACCTCGATATAAAGTCACCCCGCATATAAGGTCACTTTTCTAAAGTCCTGGCTCATTGAATAGGAATTCTATGATATGAAATATCGGATATATGATCAGGTCCTAAATACCGTAATCGCATATAAGGTCACTTTTGTCTGTGATTTCAGTGCCACACTGATTCAATTCCAAGAATTTTTCCGAGGGTACGATCTTTTATCGGCGTCATTTCTTCTTCTGACGGAAGGGACAGCTTTCCCACGCCTGGACTAGCGGGAAGGATATTTCTCCGTTACCATCGCATCACGTGTCCATCGTTGTTCACCAGGAAGTCGAAGGAAAGGACCTCATTCCAACCGTTTCTGTGCTTGTGGTATGATGTCGACAAAGAGAAAAACGTTGTCTCTATCAGAGAAAAAGAAAATCTTCGAAGATTTTGCAATCTCTAATGTATCGAAAGCATGTTCTGCCAAAGAGCGTGGGATACCACGAACGACTCTCAACAATATTCTGTCCTCGCATACTGTTGCAGAAACATGTAATGGAAAGAGAAAAAGGAAGCGTTTATCACCGTATGAGAAAGTTGAAGAAGGCCTTCTCCAATGGATAAAATTTGATAGAGCACATACTGTGCATATATCGTGCTTAGTACTGAAAGAAAAAGCTCTACAAATAGCCGCCGAATTAGGAGAGAACGATTTTATGGCGAGCAATGGATGGATACAGAGATTTAATTAAGACATGACTTAAATTTTAAAACAGTGTGCGGTGAAGGGGTAATGTGGATGATAGCGTTTTAAGTGATTGGAAGAAATCCGTGTTAGATGACATTTTGAAGCGATATGAACATTGCGGTATATTCAGTGTTGATGAATGTGGACTTTTTTCCGGGTCTTTCCCGACAAAACTCTTACTTTCAGGAAAGAAAAATGTATAGGGGGGAAAAAAAGTAAAGAAAGACTGACAATTTTTTTTAGGAGCTAATATGTATGGCTCTGAAAAACTGAGACCGCTAGTTATCGGAAAATTTCAAAAGCCACGTTGCTTTAAAAATGTCAAGTCTTTACCTTTGGATTATGATGCAAACAAAAGTGCATGGATGAATGCTAACATATTGGAGAAAACTATACGGCGTTTCGATAGGTACTTTTTGAAAAATAATAGAAAAGTTGTTTTCATCGCAGACAATTGCCCTGCTCAGATCAACATACCTCAGTTGAAATCAATTGAGCTTGTTTTCTTACCCTCAAATGTTACCAGTGTTTTGCAACCTTTGGATCAGGTAGTCATTCAAAATCTGAAATTGAACTACAGAAAGCTCCTTCTGAAAGATTTGATTTCAGCAATTGATGAGAAAAAATTTTCACGTGTCTGTGTTAGATGCAATTTTTTATATTCATAAAAGTTGGAGCTTGGTGTCAAACACATGCATTTCAAATTACTTTCGATATGCTGGTTTTCAATTTTCTTCAAATAGTGTGGATGAAATAACAGATGAAGATGATGAAGACGAAATTCCTTTAGCTGTGTTAATACAAGATCTCAGAAATCGCGGCTGTGCTATAGAAGGGGAAAGTGAATACGTGAAAATTGATGATGAAATTGCCACCACTTCTCAAGTTTCGATTTCCGAAATTGTTTCGCAAGTTTTAGATTCCAATACAGCAGAAAGTGAGGATAACGATAGTGATACTGAAAGTGAAGCGGTGACACAAACAGAAGCGCTCAGAGCATTAAATGTCGTAAGACATTTTTTAACGAGCCATGAGGGAGCTGAACAGCATTTTCAGAAATTATAAAACTTAGAAAACATTGTACAAAAGATGTACCAAAATCACGACAGTCCTGTATTATGGATTATTTTAAGTAAGGTCAGTTGTACATCAGTACTTTGCTTGAGCATACTAGTACTATTTCTAAAACTTTATTCCCAGTTAAAATTTTTAAAAATAATTTTTTTCTGATTCCTAATTTTAATAGGTTCAACTAAATTAAAAAATTATAACGTAATAAACTGATATTTTTGTACATATTAAATTTTACAAAGAATTATACTGCATTTATATAATGCTTATTTATTGACAAAGGCGTATGAATCTGTTATAAGGTCATCCTGTTTATAAGATCACTTTTGCGAAGTCCCAAGGGGTGACCTTATATCGAGGTCTGACTGTATATATCAATTACATCAAGGTGAGCGCAGAACTAACAACTTCTGTTTCTGATAAGTTTCTCATGTTTATTCCGAGCAACTGGTAACCACACTGCCCAAGGCTCCGGAAGAAGACCCGAGAAGGCCGAGAAGACCTCGAGAAGGCCCAAGGCACCGGGCGAAAATATCGAGATAATATCTCATCCCGGAGTGAGGAAATCCCTCAAAAAATAAGGACATGTATAGTATCATGTCCCACTCGTCCTTCAGGATCAAACTATAACTTAAAATTATTTTAAGTAGTACTAAATCTTTGAATACTTAAAACCAATTTTTTAAATCGTATTCTGTAATTTATAAAAACCTAGAAATGAAATTTAAAATCTAAAATATGTTCAATTCCATATCTCCATTAATTGCGATTGAAAAAAGCACAGTCATTTTGCAGTTTCCTCCAACCCAGTCATCTTGATTATTATACTAGGAACTGAGCATGTAGCGCTTGAGGTCACTTTTGAAGGAACGTGAACAAAATAATCGAACTCAAATTTTAATTTATTCCCTAAATAAGCGACGAAAAACAAATTTTAAATAAATCCTTTCGTCGTTTTAACGTGATTTGCACATAAATAAGCAAACAAAGAGAAATCCTGCAGTGGAATAGTGAGACTCCCATGTTCAATAGTTTCCAAAGTGTTGTAGTGGAGTAGTTACGCTTCGCATATTTCAGTTAATTATTTCTGAAATTAAGAGAGAAACACGTCATTTTGCTTTAATTTTCATGTTAAGGATTCTTAGAAGACTATCTGATGTCAACTGATGAATTTCCGTGACATTCAACGAATGCATTTAATTCATTTCGTTTCATGTCATTAGGTTTGATTTAGGCAATTTTCAGAAAGAATTTTCCTGATTTAATGAGGAAAATCACTTTAATGAGGAATTCAGAAATAGATTTTAATATGCTGGTATCAAAACTTACAAATGCTTCTGTCTTAATTGGAAAGGAATCTAAAAAAATAGAAAAAACAACACGTGAAACCAAAAAAGGAGCCTTGAGTTACTATTCGGAAATTCTTGTTGCCCATTTCGCTAATTTCAACTGGGAAATGTGTTCTTGACTTTGTTTTGTATCTTACTTTTCAAAAGGTTTTTGCACTTTTTCTCAATAGAACCATTTTTCTCGGTTTTAAGAGCTTTAGGAAGTAAAAAGTAGAATAATATAAGCTTCAATGATGAAATAAGAGTTCCTTAAAATGTATTAAAAAAAAAACAGAAAAAAAGAGAATATAAGAGAATGGCAGATGAAATTCTCATTCTGTCATTATAACTGTAATAATATTCGTAATTCACAATTAATTATGTAAATATTACTAGATTAGAAAAAAAAAAGATTATGAAAATCACAATAATAAAAAATAATATTATAATAATAACGATAATATTTGAGAAAGTGGAAATTTATTGTAATTTATATATAATACTAATGTATTAACCATATCCTTTATTTCAAATATATTATTTTTGAAAAATATATATTAATTTGTTGTTAAATCTTTTCAGTATTTTAATGATACTAATTCTCCGAAGAATTTGATAAAACATTTGCACAAATAGAATTTTCTTTAATAACTTAGTTCTATGAACAAATGTTTGATGTCAGATAGTCAAATACATTTCCTTTGTGAATCACTCGTAGATAAAATGATTTGGTGGGATAACACCTGTTCAGTTCCCATCATAACAATAGCTTGTCCCCATTGTTCAGTTGCTTCCATCCAAAATGATGAGGAAATGTTTCAGTTCATTTTGGAAAATATTTTACCTACAAAGGACTACACATTTGTTTGTTTTGTTAATTAAGAGATTTAAGTTCTGAGCTGGCCTCAAAATGTAGAAAAATTCTTTTTTCAAAACAGTAATTTACTTTTTATATTATTATTTTATTCTAATATTTTGAAACCCAATCACAGATATGATACACAAAAACACCAATAAAAACACTAAAAACAACTGACTGGAGCCTTGAGTTTCAGCCAAAAACCCGAGTATCCACCAGGTATCTGCGCAATATGTACGATGTTCGAAGCAGCGATGTTTTCTGCAGTTCTGATGTTGTTTTTCAGACAACTGCAGTCGGTTCTAATATTTCGTAAAATTTTTCAAAATTGTTCCAAGTGCCCCTGTGATGATGGGGATCACTGTCGTGTGTTTTATCCAGAGTCATGTTGTTTCAATTGCCAAATCCTTGTATTTTGTAATTTTTTCCAGTTCTTTTCCATTTCAAATCTTGCATCTCCAGGGATTGCAATATCAATTATGTAAATATTTCTGTTTGTTATCACTGTTATATCTGGCGTATTATAATCCAGGTGTCTATCAGCTTGTATTCTAAAGTCCCACAAGATCTTGACGTTCTCATTTTCTAAACTTTTTCAACTTAATGTTCCCATGAATTTCTGGATGCTGGCAAGTCAAATTTTTTGCGTAATGCCAGTGTATTAATTTGACGACTCGGCCATGTCTGCTTTTGTAATCCTTTTCTGTGATTTTGCTGCAATCACAGATTAAATGCGAAACAGTTTCAAAGTTTTTCTTGGCATAGTCGGCAGTTTGGGTTATCATTGTTTTCTGGATTTTTGCTTTCATTACATTTGTCTGTAATGCTTCTTCTTGTGCAGAAAAAAATTAATTCTTCAGTTTTTTCTTGATTGTACCCGACTTTAACCATTCCCATGTTAGATCGTTGTCATTTTTGCCTTCAATATTTCTCAGATGTTGTCCTTGTAAGGGCTTGTTTTTCCAACTATTTAATATTCTTTCAAACTGCTGTGCTTCATATGCTGTTTTGGTTTCTGTTTATTTTAAAATATTATCACTGGCTACAGCTTTCAATAGTTTTTCTTAACTTCTGTTAATATAGTCACTGAGACTTCGTTTTTCTTCTTCCACAGTTTGGTGAACTTGTAACAGTCCACGGCTACAAATTTTTCGCGATAAATAATACAGTCTTTCAACGTTACTTCTTGGATGTAAAGCATGATACATATTGAGCAATTTTCGTGTTTTGCGATCAAGTTTTTCTAGATCGTTTTGCGCCCAATCAATTATTCCAGCAGGATACCCGACTACTGGTATTGCCAAAGTGTTGATGGCTTTAATTGTATCCACCATTCAGTTTTGATTTTAAAATCTTTCTAATTCTCTTGACATACTCTTTCTGAGTGAGTTCTTTAATTCTGGTGTTCAGAATCTTCTCAGCTTCTACTATATACAGGTATTTGAAGCTTTCGTTATTTCCCAATGATTTCATTATGGGACCATTTTCCAGTTCTATTCCCTCTAAATTCTGCATTTTGCCACGTTCATTGACAGAATTGCACATTTTTCATTGCAAAATTCCATTTGAATATCCCTGCTAAATTTTTGGACAACATTTAGTAGTGGTTCAAGTTCAGCGGGACGAATCGGGACGAATCGGGACGAATCGATTGCCTGGAGAAGTTGGACACAAGCCGTGCAAGATGCACCGTTTGCTCGAAAACTGCCAAGAGGAAGATAGAGCACGAGCGTAACAACAATCCATTAATTGAGATCTATATATTTCGTATTTTACTTTTGTAAATAAAGTCTCTGTGGTTTTTAATTACACCGCTCAGTCGCACTTTATTCCCCATCGCCACTGAACCAGTACAAAATGGAATTTGGACTAGAAAAATTTGCAAATGTAGCAATTAAAAAAGGAAAAATTTTGCACAGTGATGGAATTGAAATGCCAAATGGTCAAATTATTAGAAACAATAATGATAAAGCTTACAAATATCTTGGCATTTTTCCAAATGGATAATATCAAGCATGGTCAAGTTAAAAATATCATCAGTAAAGAATACGTACAAAGGGTCCGAAAGCTATTTAAAGCAAAATTAAATGGTGGGAATACTATCAAGGCCATCAACACTTGGGCAATACCTGTTATAAGATACACTGCTGGTATCATCAACTGGACTCAAGCTGAATTGGACATTTTGGACAGAAAAACAAGAAAATTAATGACAATTCATCATTCGTTGCATCCGCGCAGTGACATTGATAGATTATCCTACCCCGACAAACTGGAGGTAGAGGATTATTGCAAGTTATACAAACAGTTGAAGAAGAAAAACATGCACTGGCAGATTATGTACAAAGCAGTCAAGAACAAATGCTTATTTCAGTTACAAAACAAAATTTACTAAAAGTAAATAAAACAAAACAAGATTATCGACAAAATGCAATTAAACAAGGATAGAAAGCTGGCAAGATAAAAAATTACATGGCCAATTTCTTAAAACCATCAAACGAAAAGTAGATATGGATAAGACCTGGTATTGGCTTAAAAATGGAACATTAAAAAAAGAATCAGAGGGCTTAATTCTAGCTGCTCAAGAACAAGTTTTACGAACAAATGCAATTAAAGCAAAAGTTGAAAAATCGTCAACGGACTCAAAGTGCACATTGTGCAAAGAATCTGATGATAGCCATACCTGGTGATAGTAGAGTGGAAGAAAAAGAACTAGAAAAAATCACACGTTATCAAGACTTAAAAAATCGAGGTTCAATGATTATGGTACAAGCCAGCAGTGGTGGTTCCAGTGGTTATCGGCACACTGGGTGCTATATCAAAAAACCTTGGAAAACACTTACAGCATCTAAATATTGACAAAATTTCCATCAATCAACTCCAAAAAAGCCGCACTGATTGGATCAGCACATATTTTGCGCCGATACATTACGAAATCCTAGATTCATGGGAAGAATTCGATGCGTTTGACGACCAACACCAGCTAAAGAACTGGCAGCTGTGATACACATTGTTTTGTGCATAAACAATAATAATAATAATAATAATAAATACATGAATTTATAGTCGTTTCTATGGTCCAACCCCATCCCCCACAATGACAAAGCACCGTGGATCACAGAGGAACAAAAACTCGCTTAACACTTACCCTTCATGCCCTTCCATGATATTACTCTCGCAGACATACAGACAGCACTAAAACATGCACACAACTGGAAGGCTCGTGGTGCAGACGGCGTTCAGAACTTCTGGATCAAGAGGTTCACGTCCCTACATGGGAAGCTAGCTCTTGCACTTACTGACATATCGAACACCCAGAACATATGCCTCTTTTCCTCACACAGGGTGTCACTTACCTACAGAGCAAGAACACTGAAACAACGCAGCCTGCAAACTACCGTCCAATCACTTGCCTCCCCACACTTTACAAACTTCTCACCTCCTACCTTGGAGACAAAATTTACACACACATTGAGACACTTAACATTCTTTCCGAACAGCAGAAGAGCTGTCGCAGAAATTTTCAGGGTTATAAGGAGCAACTCCTTATTGACTCGGTAATCCTGCGGCAGGCGCGCGCGAAGAATAGAAACTTACACATCGCGTACATCGACTACAAGAAGGCATTTGACTCAGTCCCCCATTCCTGGCTTCTACACACTCTTCAACTCTACAAAGTACATCTCAAGATCACGGCATTCTTGGATGCCACGATGAAGAGTTGGAACACAACTTTAAACCTACGCACCTCGAACACCTCCATCACTACAGTAAGGAGAGGTATTTTCCAGGGAGATACCTTGAGTCCTCTTTGGTTCTGCCTTGCCTTGAATCCATTAAGCCACATGCTAGACAACACAAAACATGGTTATAGGCTTACCTCAGGCATTCTGACAACATACAAAACCACATACTTACTCTACATCAGTGTTTCTCAACCTTTTAGTACTTGCGACCCAATTTTCAATCACAACTCTCATCGCGCCCCCCCCCCCCCCAAAAAAAACCCTCCAAACCTATCTGTTCAACCAAAAAAAAACCTGCAAACCTATCTCTTTAACAGATCTTCGGTATTCTCGCGCCCCCCCCTTTAGTTTTATCGCGCCCCCTTAGGGGGGCACGCCCCACAGGTTGAGAAACGCTGCTCTACATGAATGATATTAAACTCTACGCCACAAACAACGCACAACTTACTAATTTACTACAAATCACAGCACAGTTCACCAAAGACATTGGGGATGGAATTTGGAACCGACAAATGCCGCAAGCTACGTATAACATGCGGAAAGACTTCGAATTTGGAGGATTTTGAATAGGACCATTGGTTGGCCATCCAATACATGGAAGAGTCCTACAAGTATCTGGGGTTCCAGCAAGCACGCATCATTGACAACGCAAACATCAAAAATGCACTCAAGAAAACATACCATGCTCGCGTTCACAACATCCTCAAAACATAACTCAATGCCAGAAATAAAATTAAAGCCATTAATACTTTTGCCGTCCCCACACTAACGTATTCGTTCGGCATAATTCCATGGACAAACACTGAACTCTAAGCACTACAACGCACAATACGGACTACATTCACGAAACACAACATGCACCACCCAAAATCCGCTACGGAAAGGATGACTGTTCACCGCAAGGAGGGAGGCCAAGGACTCATCAATCTCATCACCCTACACGAAAAACAAGTACACACACTTTCAGAACACTTCCAGCAAAGAGCACAATACTCCTCACTCCACTCAGCCGTTGTCACACACCTCTCACCCCTGGACCTCGCAAACCCTTCTCTAACACTCACCACCCCCGACACCCACACAGCTGCGTGAATCATGGGCTCGTAAGGAACTTCATCGCAGACATCGCCATGAACTCAGCCAGCCTCAAGTCGACATGGAAGCGTCGAACAGATGGTTGACGATTGGTTAGCTGTTTGGGGAGACCGAAGGGTTCATGATCGCGATACAGGACCAAGTCATCCCCACACGCA
>JAFIDM010004315.1:826891-838752 GCA_023159025.1 Thereuonema tuberculata | reverse complement strand
GTTTCCAGGTTATTACGTAATAACCTGTACTGTAGCTTACGTAATACAAAATTTTATTTTGTTTACATACATATAGTGTTTAAAATTTTGTATTACGTAAGCTACAGTACATATTACATTCAATACAGAAAATTATAGTTTTTTTAAAAATTGTGCAATGCCTGATTGTTTTGTAGAATTCAGTCGCTTAAGATTAGCAAAATCATCAAGTATGTTTAGTGAACGGAAAACAGCTTCACTTACGTTGGTTAGTCCTTCAATGTACCGACGAAATTCGGCGCTATCCCGTACTCGTTGGCGATTTGGCATTTCTTCTTGACACTATTTTGCGCCTCGCGAATGACGGCGACCTTTTCAGCAAACGTTAAATTCTTATATACGCGTGGTTTACTGAAGTACATGGTGACACTAACAGCAGGAAGCTCGAATGGCGTCTGAAGCGTCACATGTCGAATGGCGTCTGGTGTCGAACGGTGGCGGGAAGGGGATTTCAGTTGTCAAGTGTCGAATTTCTTAACGATGAAACGCCGAAAAGTCGTTATGGTTCAAAACTTTTTATAAAAAACTTCGAATTAAGGAAGTTGAACTTCGAATTATCTACGATTTTTTAACATTAATTTAATAAGAAATTCAAGGGACCAAGAGAAATCTTTGAATTAATCACGATTTCGAATTAAAGACGTTCTAATTATCCAAGTTGCAGTGTATATATATGCGTGCGTATATATATATGTGCGTGCGTGTGTGTGTGTGTTTGTATCTGTTCCGTAATAAATTCTTAAGAACTGAATAGATTTTCTAGAATCTTTACATGGACATTTCTTAAATAGAAACGGTGTGAAAGTCTGCGAGAATGATGAAAACAGTGCAGCGGGAGAACACTAGAAAGTCCTTCGCAACTTAGTTCGTCTGCTACGACATACACGTGAGATTCGAACCAAGAACTCAAGACAGGAGGCCGGCGTCTTCACGACACGCGAACTTTGCGGCCGTTAATCGACCTAACAATATATGCCAATTCGAGAATTAATCTTCTTGCTAATGTTTTCATTATTAAAGCTGACTGGTTTGAGCCAATTTGAATATTTAATTAGCAATTTAATTATTCTTTGGAAATTAAAAATTTGAAGATTCTATATATTTTATTGTATAATTCTGCAATAAACGGTTTTATTTGAATTAATTTCAAAAAAGTAATGTAAATTAAAAGAAACAAACAAACAAAACACATATTTTAAGGAAATAAGTTTTAAGTTGTTTAAAGAACTTTTTTTTGTTTCATATAGCTTCTTGATACATTTCTTAAATGATTTGTTGGATCTCCTGAGCGAATTTATGGATCTCTTTGGAAAACAGTGAAATATTGACTATAAGACGAAAAAAAAATACCGACATTATCAGTTGACAAGCGTTGGGCGTTGTAGTGTGTTGATGGCGAATTGATCACCAATGCTATCGAATTCCAATTCACTGCTTCAGAGACTTACTTGTCACAGAAACTCCTATTCGATAAATGTTCCACTTGGTAAAATGCAGTTTGATGATTTTATAAAATGACGTTTGTTTCATTTAGTGAACCAGACACTTTCAACTATTTACTTCCCTAAATGAGATTTGTAAGAATTCAGTATTATGAATGTATTTTTCTTAACTGCATTAAGACAAAATACAGTTTAATAAAATAGATTTTACTTTCGTATTGTGATATTATTTCGTAACTAATTATCTTGATGTGATAAGTTTGATTTGAGTAATGTGACGATGAATAATGGACTGTATATAAGTTGCAAACTTCTTAGCAGGCTTAGTTACTTTTTATTCAACTAGCCGGGTACCGTCGCTTCGCTCCGGAACCCTTGCATATACAAGCATTAAAAAAAACTTTATTTATTTAGGAAATTAATATTGAGATCGGAGAATATACGACATCCCAGCCCGTTGTGGCCTTCTCCGCTTAACTCGGGTGTTTTGCGGGTTGCGCCACACACCTGGAGTTGCCGCCATACATGGTCAGTTTTTCAGATTATTCCTCATACCGTGGGAATTACGAAAATTCGACCTTATTCCTTGTCTACATCATAAATGGAACCGTTGTGCAAAATTTTAGCTTTCTAGGTCCAAGGGTTTGGGGTTGGCGTTGATGAGTCAGTCAGTGAGTGAGTCAGGACATTGCTTTTTATATATGTAGATTTTCATGAATTTTGTTTTGTTGACCTCATTGAATAGTTCTTTACAGATTATATTTGGATATGTTATTTTCTCATTTTCAACTCTTATTATCCGAGATTCGTTCTTTACATATTATTCCTGGTGTTTCGATATCGTGCTTATTTTTGAAAATATATGATCTATATTTGTTTTTGTACTTCCATGAATTGTATTGTTGTTCCGTAAAGACAATTTTTGAAACCATTACTGCACTTCAGTTTTAGGTATTTCAGTACTGCATATTTCAGTCGCCAATAAGTATAGTTGGATAGTTAGTATAATTGCCCTCGCTTCGCTCGGCATCGCTTCCCTCGATTTCTAACGATTAGTTTGCTGTTCTAAACTTGGTATATGAACTAAACTACTATAATTTAAAATTTCATCTTTTTACAATTTTCAGTCGCTAAGTGAGGATAAATTCTAGTTGTCGCATTTGTTCAATTAAATATTTCAAATTTAAAACAGCTATTTTGTCTGTCATTTGAATGAAAAAATCAAACACATTGTTGATAACGAAACATATTAAGTTTTATTAAAAAACTTCATGATACAGGAAGGAAAAAAAAGGGGGGAATTTTTTAAAAGGTAGGGAATTTTTACGCTTGATAAAAGAACCCGGGTTACAGGGGTTCAGAAACGCGCGTTGCGGTGTATTTTAAATGTTTTTAGATTTTTTTTTTCCTTTTTTGTTAGTTTAAAGTTGGTGGCAAAGTAGTCAGCTAAGCATATTCTTGAATCATTTTCCAAAAGTTTTCCTTGCTCCGACGTTTTAGTAATTTCTAATTTTGCATTTTGCTTACAGATTGATAGACAGAAATAACGTTTTTATAATATACTAGCCGGGTACCGTCGCTTCGCTCCGGAACCCTTGCATCTATAACATTAAAAAAAAAACTTTATTTATTTCGCAAATTAATATTGAGAATTGGAGAATATACGACTTCCCAGCCCGTTGTGGCCTTCTCCACTTAACTCAGGTGTATTGCGGGTTGGCGCCACACACCTGGGTTGCCGCCGTTCACTTCATCGTCAGTTTGCAAGATTATTCCTTAGCCCCTAAGAATTTCGAAAAATCCGGCCTTATTCATTGTCACAAAGGAAACCTCTGTGCAAAATTTCAGCTTTCTAGGTCCAAGGGTTTGGGGTGGGCGTTGATGAGTCAGTCAGTGAGTGAGTCAGGACTTTTCTTTTTATATATATAGATTTTCATGAATTTTGTTTTCTTAACATCATTGATTAGTTCTTTATAGATTATATTTGGATCTGTTATTTTTCATTTTGAACTCTTTATCCGATTCGTTCTTTACATATTATTCCTGGTGTTTTGATATCATGTTTATTTATGAAAATATAATCTAAATTTGTTTTCGTATTTCCATGAATTGTAGAGTTGTTTCTTGTTGTTCCGTAAAGATGATTTTTGAAACCATTATTGCACATAAGTTTTACGCATTTCTGTACTGCATTGTTTTTATTCATTTTGAAAATATCTATATTTACGTCGCCAATCAGTATAGTTGGACAGTTGTTTAATATCTTTTCATTTCTTATGAATAGATTCTCTATTTTAGTAACATTTTAGTAATTTTGCATATTTGCTTACAGAATGACAGACAGAATAACGTTTTTATAATATATAATAATAATAGCCGGGTATCGTCGCTTCGCTCCGGAACCCTTGCATATATAGCATTGAAAAAACAAACTTTATTTATTTAGCAAATTAATGTTGCTATCGTCGGAGAATATATAACTTCCCAGCCTGTTGTGGCTTCTCCGAATAACTCGGAAGTATTGCGGGTCGGCGTCACCCACCAAAAATTCACATTTTTGCATGTATCTTGCAAACGCTGAATCGTTTGTGAATAAGTGATACATCGTTCGATAGAATTTTCAAATACTAACATTTTCTCAATTTAATGTTGTCTTCTACCTTTTATACTTCTCGTTTAAATTGAGAAAAAGTCAAAATTTGACTCTTTAAAAGGCGCCATCTTGGAAACCAAGAACTTTTTTCGAAAGATTTTTGTAGCATTTTGTTTGTCTTAAAAAGATCTATATTTTATCCATTTACAAAACCAATCTATCTCTTATAGTTTGGTCACAAAATTGGAAAAACGTAAAGTCTTATGACAGACAAAATAACGCTTTTATAATATATAATGTTTTTATAATACCGGGTGATCAAGAAATAATAGGTGGTGTTCGGAGCCCTGTAGCGTGTTATGTACTGGACGAAATAGAATAAAATTTGGCCACCATACACATTAAAGTATGCGGTTTCGATTTGTTAAGAAAAAAAAATTAGTACCAAACAACGCCGATAGCGGAAATTCTGGCGATGCGTTCGAAAAATGCATCATGAAATTTGCATATAAGGGTACTTTGTGGCACGATAGCGAGGATAAAAGGAGGGGTTGCGGGAATTCTAGTCATTCTGCAAGAAGTCGCCCGTCGATGGCGTTGTCACTACGTGATCGTGCCTTATTAGTGAAGCTGTTTTATCAGCGGGATGAAAATGCCAATGCTGCTCTTCGTGAATACCGGCAATTAAAACAGTTAAGTAGAGGACCGATGACCATAGCTAACTTACAAAGAAACTCTTGGTGTGCAACCAGGCCGAGGACATAAATGTATCAAGCAAGAACAAGTTGAAGAAGTTGCAACTGCCATTCAGGATCAGGCGATAGCTAATAAGCAGGGTACCAGCAGTGCACGTTTAATATCACGACAAACAGATATCCCGTTGTCGACGGTACAGAAGATATTGCGTGAGATCCTGAAATTTTATCCGTATAAGATAACACCCATTCAAGAATTGCTCCCAGGGGACAGAAATATCTGATTAGTTTGCTTTGAGATTTTTGGCTCGATTGGAAGTGGATGACGAGTGGCTGTAGCGGATATTATGGAGCGATGAAGCTCACTTCCATGTGCACGGTGATATCAACACACACAACTGCCATATTTGGGCTGATACAAATCCACACGTTGGTCAAGAGATCCCCTTACATTCGGCGAAAGTCACAGTTTGGTGTTGGTTCACTGCTTCTTTTATCATCGGCCCGTACTTTTATGAAGAAGTTGGTAGAAATGGACTAGTGACTTGTTCTGTCAATTCCGACAGTTATGCCGATATGCTCGAGAACTTAGTGATATCTCAACTGCAGCAAAGAAATTGTATCGATTCTACCATTTTCATGCAAGATGGTGCGCCACCGCACATCGGACGTCGGATGAAGGATGTCCTGCTTCACAATTTCACAGATGCTAGAGTCGCGAATTTCCCATGAATTGGCCTCCGAGGTCCCCTGATCTGAATCCTTGCGATTTCTGGTTGTGGGGCTACCTGAAAAGGATTGTGTATCAAGGACATGTTCTTGACATTCCTACCTTAAAAGATCAAATAACCTTACCTGTCGGACGAATAAATGCCGATATGCTGCGAGCCACCGTCGAAAACTTCGTGTACCGCATGCAATTAGTGGAACATCAGGCTGGTGGTCACCTTGAGCCAAATTTGTAAGTTGCTATAATAAACGTTTTTCATTGGCGTTTGGTATGTTGTTATTTACTGTTTCCATTGGCAGTTATGTATTCTTTTTTCACACATTATGCGCTTGTAGCGCCAGAATTTCCCCTATCGGCGTTGCTTGGTACTAATTGTTTTTTCTTGACAAATCGAAACCGCATACTTTAATGTGTATGGTGGCCAAATTTTATTCTATTTCGTCCTGTACATAACACGCTACAGGGCTCCGAACACCTCCTGTAATTTCTTGGTAACCCGGTATTATAATAATAATGACCGGTAACGTCGCTTCGCTCCGGAGCCCTTGCATATATAACATTAAAAAAACAAATTTTATTGATTTAGCAAATTAATATTGAGATCGCAGGAGAATATACGACTTCAGAGCCCGTTGTGGCTTCTCCGGATAAATCAGTTGTATGGCGGATTGGCGCCACATACCAAAAATTTAAAGCGAAAAATCACATTTTTGCATGTATCTTGCAAACGCAGAAACGTTTGTGAATGAGTGATATATCGTTCGATACATCTTTCAAATACCAACATTTTCTTAATATAATGTTCCCTTCCAACTTTTCTACTTTTCGTTTAAATTGAGAAAAATTCAAAATTTGACCCTTTAAAAGGTGACCTCTTGGAAATCAAAAAAAGTTTTTCGAAAGATTTTTGTAGCATTTTGTTTGTCTGAAAAAGATCTACATTTAACCATTTGCATGACCAATCTATCTTTTATATGGAATTAATTGGAAAAAATTAAAGTCTTATGACAGAATGACAGGTTTTTATAATTCTACCAATTTAGTAACTTTCAAGCAGCTGTGAATGGAAGATTTTTTAAGCTATTCTTCGTTTCCATTCCTATGGAGAATACTCATTTAAGGAGTGACAATTCTCCTTAGTTTCATTTTGTTCAGTTTATCTTTTAATTCAAAGTATTGATGTGTTTCTTTTGGCCATTATACAGGGTGATTCTAAATTCATAGGACAAACTTTAAGGGGTGGTAGGGCACACTAAAACAAACATTTTTTGTCAAACAATGTATGTCCGCAACTATCGCGTTTACATTTTACGACAGATTGAGGAACGTTCCATCACAAGCATCAGGGACCAGTTGCACGTAGATGTGACTCATACCACCGTATGAAGAAGTTTGCACCCATTCCATTTACAGAGAATTCACGCATTAAAAGCTGACGATTATTTTCGACGCGAGAACTTGTGCAGCTGGTTCATGCAGCAGATGAAGCATTGTTACACATGAGGGAGTGTTGAATGTGCACAATGCTCATGTGTGGGCAAAAGCAAATCCATATGCTACATGGGCGATTTCTTACCAGTAAAGATTCTCTCTGAATCTTTGGGCGGGTATCTTCAACGACCAAACAGCGCCGTGTACCGCTACAATGCGACATTTGCGGACATACGTTGTTTGACAAAAATTGTTTTTTTAATAATGCCTACCAAACCTTAAAGTTTGTCGTACGACTTTAAAATGACCTTGTATAAAATGTTCATAGAATGGTCCTTTTTTATTTTGAAATTTCAGATAATAACAATAAACTCTTCCATAAGAAGTTTGAAATAGATACATAGTTAAGTTCCAATGTTTGACTTGAATTTTATTTTCAAAAATCTGTTACTATAATAGATAAATTAAACTTCATATTTAACGTTACTTTGTTCCTATAAGAGATAGATTAGAATACCGTTAAAGATATGAAATAAATTGGTTATTATCTTAAGTTATCACTCTTACACACTTCTTAATAACAAACATCCTCTCTCACACACACACATATCAACACTTATCTATCACACTCAGACATCAATTAAGAAAAGAGTCTAAATTGTTCTAGGGAGCAAATGACGTGAAGTTCAGTGAAAATTGGAATATGACTATTTAATATGCATAATGATTCTTGTTTTATATTTATGTTTATGTGTTTTCTAATTATGTATTTATGTTTATATGTTTACATTTGTTTATAAAATGTTTACATTTGTTTACCCGGCTCCCTTACAGTCTTCTTTGGCGGCAAAGACCTGCAAACTGGAAAGTTCACCAAAAAGTTCCAAAGAAAAATTTGGCTGAAACAGATTGAAAAGAACATCAAAAACCAACAACTGACTCTAGACGTGGCTAAAAACATCACTACTGATCCCAAGAAAGGGAAAGATAATGTAAATAATACATCGAACCCTGTGGCACCTACCAGTGTATTGGCTGCGAGGTAAACCTGCACCCCAAACACCAGCTAAGGACTGATGATGATGATGACATTTGTTTATATTTATAGGCCTACTTTTTAAAAACTTAAATATAATTTCTAATCTATTCTTTCTTAAATTAGATATTTTTAAAATTAGAAAAAAACTGTATTTGAATATTGCTTGCTTCCCTTACTACAATTTTATAGAAGAAATTACACTTTGATATATACAGCCAATTTTCAAATGTGGATCAAAATATAGTGTCCTTAAAAGAAATCGAAAAATAATCACTGATGTACAATTAATTTGATATGTACCGTAAGAGTTTAACTTGACTATGTAGATCTCAATAAAAGTTTGATAGAGTCACATATCTTAAGGTCCACTTTTATTAGAGGCAGACGCATTGCCTCTTTTAGCTCAACTAAAGTCTACTTTGATAATACTTATCATCAGATGATGTTTATACAAATTTTAATTTCCTGTTTAATAAATACTGCATTTCTACTTATCAACTATGTATTTAATCAACATGAATTTATTTTTAATTCCTGATTAGATTTTGATACTTATTGCGCCCTTTTAAAAGGCTCTTTCCACCTCCTACTACAACGGTACTTAACTCAAAGAATTATACAGTAATTGAAATTAAATTTCATATTTGAAAGTTAGAATAATTCTAAATATCTTAATAAACTGTATTTCATATTATCACGATCTATTTATTAATTAAATTTCTAGTTATATTATTTCAAAAATTTGTCACATATTTGTTGTTTACTAAATAAACAGAAACTGTAAAAAGTTTAATGAAATAAAATTTATTCGCTCTGATCCAATTTCTTGACTTTAGACGTTCACGTGTTCTGTCTTCTCTCTGTAAGCACTGGAGTTTATATTGGAAAATTACTCCCGAGATGGCGCTACAAGAAAGGTTCCAAAAACTTCTAGAAAAATGAAAATTATAATTACAGTTAATTGACTGTTTTTAAAGATTCTAAAATAAATACAAAAATAATCAATAAAAATAAATAATAAATAAAATAACATAAATAAATTAATTAATAAAAAAATCGTGATAATATAAACCCACGGGGCAACTTTAAATTAGGACCAACATAAGATGCCGTTAAGCCTTTTAAAAGAATAATGCAGTAATTTGTGTTAAATTTCATATTGAGAGTTTCTAAGATACTAATCTTACCATCTTGATCTAATTCAAGTTTGATGATTACACACCTATTGTAAGATCCACGTTTTCTAAGTCCTCCAAAACTTGCCAGTTTTGTTAGTTCAACTAATAAATGAAGATTTGATTTTATAGCACGTTTACAATATGGGAATGGATGATTAGGTTTTAGATTATGTACATTATACTTAAGAGGTGTTTATTAGGATTAAAGCTTCCTGACTGAGTAAGAAAGCCAATGATTATTGTAAGATAGAATTATTCTAATGAATTTCTGCATCTTCTGATCCTTAGTTTGGTTTTTGAAGAAGGATCTACCTTCTGAATTCAAATGTACACAAGTGATGTTTATAGTTCTAAATGTGATATCATTTCTCTAATTTTTGATGAACTCTTTGAACAGCCCATAGCTTTCGAATAAAAATTCAACAAATAACTGGCATGCGATCTGCTTACCAGATTACAACTAAACATTGACATGAAACATCTAAAGTAAAGAAATAGATGATTCATATCATAAATTATACCAAACTGATTTAGTCGGTTTCCAAGGAACTATGGAAGGTGATTTACATGAAACTATAAGCTTACGTGCATAGAATACAAACCGTTATTTTTTTATAACCGAATTACTATGTTCTGCAATACAGCACAGTATTAAGGGAAAAAGAAAGAAATGGATAAATTATTGTTGTAATGTAAAAGGTCATAATTTCAAAACAAGAATATGTATGTAAAGAAAATGTGTTTGAATGATTTCTCAAATCCAGAACTGTGCTTGACATCAATAGAGGATTTCACTTTTCAAATAACAATTTCGTTAATATCTAAAAAATTGATGATGATAATAATAATAATAATAATAATAATAATAATCCCCGTCAAAGACACTCCCTTGTCGTGGGGAGGGGGGTTGTGTGCTCTAATGATGTTGGGAGCTATGTTGGCGGTAGTGTATTCTACCAGAAGGGCCACCCAAGCCAGACAGGTCTCAAATTTGAAGAGCCAGACTAAGTGTGTCCACCAACAAACATGGTGAGACAAAAGAAAACAAATCCTATTCCGGATCGAGTCCCTGGATATCTGTCGACAAATGGGTTACAAGACTCAGCTGCTATGGTTAGGCAACCAGGGCCAAGCACTGCAGGTCTACTGGAAGAAAAACAACTGAAGCGACAAAAATATACTGGGTCTGAAAATCGTGCTATTATGGTTTGCTATTACAACTCAGAACCAGAAAAACGTGGTTATTTAAAAAGAATGTTTGAACTTTGGAAAGAAGAATACCCAGATTCAACTAATTACAGAACAAAGACTCGCAGACCAAAGACGTTTTATAATGCGAAATAAAGTGTTTAGTGATGTATAACTAGAAGAAATTCAAGAATTTTGTAAAAATAAAAAAGTACAGCCAACTGTTGAAACAATTGAAGGTAGTTTTGAGGAGACTAGTGGCTGCACGAAACACAAATGTTGTATGATGAAAATATTCAAATTGTTGAAGAAGAAAAAACTACTGAATCACCGCTGACACAAATCAGCATAGAAATCACTGATGATTTGAATCGACGGCAACAACAGTTAAAAGAAAAAATAATGACACATGCACAAGCATTTACAGAAAGACAAAGATTGCCAGCCTTAAAAGTGGTGTCAAAAAAGACCTTGCACCAATCATGAAAGATGTGAATATGGCATTAGCAACAGTTCCAATTTTATCTTTGGAGCAAACCAATCAGCTTGCTTACAGCACAGCTGCAATTGTCACAGAAGAACTGGGTAGTCAAAAAAACAAGCCAAAAGGACCAGCAAAATCAACACCAAAATGGAAAATTAGATAAAAATAATTTTGTCAATTAATAACTGGTCTTTTGTGCCTCTTGACATTTTAAAGTTTCCTTTCTGTTCAACTGGATAAAAGAAATTTTTCATAAGATGATTGTATACTGATCTTGCCAGTATTCCTGTAAGCAGTTTGAATGTTGTAGATTGGCATGTAATTGACAGATAATTGCTAGGTTAATTGCCCTTTTCTTAATCTTTCATAACATTTAATTTTTTATTATTATTGTATAGTAAAAGTTTCAAACCATGGGTTTCCCCAGCAAAGACAATGTGGCGGGTCAAGGACCAAAGCGCATATTGCCAAGTGTATAAAAAAAAAGTGTGAAAGAATAATTAGGGATGTGTGGTTGTGTCCATAAATTTCCTAACTATGCGTGTTTTGTTGAGTACCACAGCCTTCTGGATTTGTGCATAAGTGTTTTTATGAAGTCCTAGTGGGCTGAGGCTGTGGTGCAATATGTGAGGCACCAGACCAGTGGCGGACAGGACAATGGGTACATCACTGCTTCTGAAGCTCCTGTGCTAGGTCCGTGTATTTACTGAGTGTGAGTTTCTGCATGTTTTTGCTGACAGGCACTACAATATCAATGAGATAGGTCTTGTTTGTTGACCTTATCAACAAGTGTGATGTCAGATCTGTTGTGATGTATAGTTTTGTCTGTGTGAATGGGGAGGTCCCAGTACAGCTTATGTGAGGGTGACTCTAGTATGCTTTGTGGTGTGTACTTGTAGTATGGGACCGTGTTCTTAATAAGTGAGTGTTTGTGTGCTAGCTGTTGATGAACGATCAACGCTACCTGATTGTGTCGGTGGAGGTAGTCTGTTTGGAAGAGAAGGGGACAGCCTGATATTATGTGGTCGATCGTCTCATGCGT
>JAFIDM010004315.1:778151-799101 GCA_023159025.1 Thereuonema tuberculata | reverse complement strand
GAAATGGTCTACACTTCTTTGTCAAGTCTATTTCGAAATGGTCTACATTTCGAAAGAATTCATGTATTTTAATTGTACATAAATTTTATTTTTAATTGTGATGTGGGTGGACTAAATTCTTCAATAATTCAATTTACAGACGTTAATTACTTTAAATCTCCTAGCTTTCATACGAAAAAAGCTACTTTCCACTTTTCGATTGTTTTCGTTTTTAGGCGAAGATCCGGAACCTAACTAGCTGTATAATTTTCTATTAAGCAATTTTCATTTTCATCTAATAGTACAATATTATAATTTATTTTCCACTAAAACAAAATTCAACATTTTAATTTGTGTGTATGTGTGTGTGTTTTACAGAAATCTTATCGTAGGCAGTGCAGTTAACACAATGAAGAAAAGTTAAAATCATGTTAGGACTTCAGTCTAAAGGACTTCATGACAACAAACTGATAGCGTAATGCAGTTATTTTGAATATGGCAAAGGAAAGTGTCAAAGGTTAATCGAGTGTCAAAAAATAGATGAAGGTCATTTTAGCCTCTTCCTTAGGAAACTCATTGTTCTATTGAAAATGAAAGGATGTTGTTGGCAATGGTTTATGAAGTGAATGACAGTTGCAAGAAAAATTGGATTTACGTGGAGGTGAACATTCTGTAGTAAATGCATGTATTTCATTAAATGTGGGTCCATTAATCGAGTGATTTAAGTTCATGGAATGGAGGATTCCCTCCTGATATAGTTCTTGGGCTGAACATCCGATCTCAGTTAAAATCGCTGGAAGCCTAAACCTCCCGCGCATCCACGGCCTATACCGGTGCAATAATTTATCGGATTTATTAGGCCACTTTCAATATTTAGCCAAATGAGATTTGTCGAAAAATATGTAAACTGTTATTCAAGGATTTAACAACAAATTGATCAAGTTGTCAAATTTGTTGTCTTTTCTATATATTCTTAAAATAATTCTAACACAATAATGTTTTACAACAGAATAAACTGTACCTAAAGCCAGTTTCAGAAAAAGATTGGGAGTAACATCAGGCGTAGGAATCTCTATTCTGTTATGGCGAGATGGCGTAAGCAACCGTCTTTCATGGAAATTTTCGCTGGATGGCTTACATTCTCCTATATGCCTTTTTGGTTTTTCTCCGTCTCTGACATTTATAATATCCCATACTGTCGATAAGAAAAAGGATTATAACAAAAATAAAAAATTTGAAAAGCAATTTTAAGTCGAAGTTCGACCGTCTGTCCAAGATCACATTACTCTTTTTTGTTTTCTCCCTCTCCAGTTTTTTGGTTTTTGTTTTGTGATAAATCCTGTTTAAATTACGAATATTTTAATTTTATTCTCACAAGTGAAATCACAGTACCACGCAAAGACTGACCTTTACGATTAACTTTGATGTAAAATAGTTCGACAACTTAATAACCAACATCATGATTGATTTTTACTAGTTTGAACATTTCTACAAAAAATAATCTTAAATCACAACAAATTTAAAAAAAATTCACATCATACAAAACCTTTTGCTTGCAGAACAATATTTAAAAAAAGGTGGAATTATGTTTTGGGGTGATGGATACTGTGTAACTTGGTTGAGATCTTTCTCTGAAACTGGCTGTAGTTTTTTTTTCTTTCATTTTCTGTGTCTAGTTCAAGTAAAAGTAGCTTTTATAATAAGTAAGATTTCAACTGTTATTGGTAGGAAAGGATGTAGAGGCCAAATCCCTTATTATATCATTATTTTATTTTACATTCCCTGAAAGATCTTCATCTCATTTTAATGTTGATGTTGGCTGTAAAAGTACATTCTTTTTTGGTTCTAAGTTGTTCTGAATCGATTAATTAGTTATCCTAGTTATTAGGATAATTTAGGTTTTGCCTAACATTTCTAATATCCCATACTATAAACAAAAAAAAAGGATTATAACAAAAAATAAAAAATTTGAAAAGCAATTTTAAATGGAAGTACGCATACCAGTTCGACTGTCTGTCCACGATCACATTAACCTATAAAACTGTATATTCTACAAAGCTGAAATTTTGGAGGATATCTCTTAACTTTGAGACAAATTCGACTAATATATAAAGGGCTAAATTCAAGGCCCGAATAGGTGTTTCTAACAGTTCAATAACGACAATTCGAAAACTACACAGTTGACTAAGAGCATGTCTTAAATGTAATTGTGTGATATGGATAAGGAAAATGCCACTAAGTTGATACATATACGAGTAACAGATGTACAGCTTAGACACCATACAAGATTGTCCTCCAGATCCATATGGATCAAGATGGGAATCAACTACAAACTGCCGTGCTTTCATTTAGAGTGAGTGCTTTAAATTGCTTTCCTAAATCCCACTTCAACAAATTTTTCAATTATTCTGGAAGCAGATTAGAAATTCGTTAGTTTAAATATTTACAACTGTAAACAAATTTTAATTTCAGATGTTGTTTACACTTCTAAATTATGAATTTTTAATTTGAATCACTTCAAAAATTCTTCTACTAAAGTGAGACCAAAACTAAATATTCTATTAAATTTAAACGTCATCTCAAAAAAAAGATTTTCGATCTTTGTTCTAATATTGTTTTCCTTTTGTCCATTAAGGTATTACAGGTAAACTTTTAATTCTTTTAGTATCCAAATAGAAAAGGGACTTTACAGAAATTAAAAATTATAGAAAAAGTAGTAATATTTGTCTTTGATTAGAATAAAAATTTTTAACGTGCGTGAATAATGTTCACACAAATAAAATCAAAGCCTACGCACAAATAAAATTACAAAATATTTATACAATACATTACTGCTATCGATTTCGTCATTAGAAGTGAAATGACATCAACGGGCAAAGAGAAATAATACACACAAAGCCAGTCTTATATATCAATGGAAAAGTTCAAAATGCAGAAACGGAGGTAGGGTTGACTTCAACTTGCAGGAGGGATGTGATGTCTTGAATTCGATCATTTCTATTGGCTGAACGTTATAGGTTATTGTTGGTTGAAAATTGGGCAAGACTGGAAATAATAAGGCTTTACATAGAATAAAAATTTTTAACGTACGTGAATAATGTTTACACAAATAAAATTAAAGCCTACGCACAAATAAAATTACAAAATATTTATACAATACATTACTGCTATCGATTTCGTCATTAGAAGTGAAATGACATCAACGGGCAAAGAGAAATAATACACACAAAGCCAGTCTTATATATCAATGGAAAAGTTCAAAATGCAGAAACGGAGGTAGGGTTGACTTCAACTTGCAGGAGGGATGTGATGTCTTGAATTCGATCATTTCTATTGGCTGAACGTTATAGGTTATTGTTGGTTGAAAATTGGGCAAGACTGGAAATAATAAGGCTTTACATAGAATAAAAATTTTTAACGTACGTGAATAATGTTTACACAAATAAAATTAAAGCCTACGCACAAATAAAATTACAAAATATTTATACAATACATTACTGCTATCGATGTATTGTATAAATATTTTGTAATTTTATTTGTGCATAGGCTTTGATTTTATTTGTGTTTGTCTTTGATTAGTTGCAATGTTTCCAACCGCTTCGACGTAATCAATTTTCATCAAATGAAGATTTTATCATTATTATTCATTATTATTTCTCAATTCTTAGATACATTTGTAGGAAATGAGCAGAATTCAAGAGATACCTAATAAATCTAAGTCCAACATTCTTTCGAATTTCTTCTGATTGAAAAGGATCTCAATAAGTGGCCTCGTGTGTCTTTGTGGTATTTGAAGGTTCACAGAATTCATCCACAGAAATAAAAGAACAACTGAAATTTTCCACTTTGAACTTGAAGATTTCTTGCCATATTCATTTAAGTTCTAAGAAATTATCCTGCATCTCATTTTTTCTAAGTTTTACAAGAAAAGCCAAAAAGAAATTGGTTAAAAACAGACAACTATTGGCGCCATTTGCTGAAAACTGTGATTAATTAACATTTTTAAATTCCATTTTAATATTTTTTATAAACCTTTCTTGAAGCGATTGAATCAATAATCGATTAAGAAAAGATACTCTTCTTTCTTACTTTGGGAGGGAACGAAAGAATGAAAAAAAACTTCGACGTTCAAAATTGATTTAATCATAAAAATATTAGCAAAGAATCACTAATGAAGAAGGAGTTCTATAGTTCCATTAAAAAAAAGCATTTTGGTTATGTTCGCAAATTACTGATTAAAAAAAAAGTACGATGGAAAGAAAGTTAATTAGTGAAGAAAAGAAAAATAAAAGAAAAAAAAATCAGGATATGAAGTAAAAAGTTTCGCTTAGAACAGACAACTCAGATCAAACAAATAACCTTCTCAAGGATATATTATAATTTACTTCATGTATCTATTTTTTGTAAGATATTTTTAAATCTTTGCCGTCAAATGTGGGATGTCTTGTGTTTCGAATATTAAACAATAAAAAATTTCTATATAAAAACTTAATCTTGTTTTTCTTTTAGAAAGTAATTTAAAAAAGTTAAAAAAATAAATAAATTGTTTATTTGTTTTCAGTTCAGATCCTAAGGCAGTGACCTTGTCATTCTCGATTTCGTGTCTTCTGGGTAAGTTTCTATGATAAATGGAGAGGAAATTCAGCAGCAGTCGAGTCAAGATTTTACTTTTCAGTTTTTTTTTATGTTTCTCAGTGCTTTTGATAAGAAGTGATGACAGTAATTCGTCAATGTCACGTGTCAAACGAAAGGAAAGAAACCCAGAGCAGTCTGTGATGTCATTCAGTTTAAAGAGTCGATATTCAGTCAGAACTCAAAACTGTAAAAGGACTTAACTTTATCCTTATACTTATTTGATAAACTTTGTAAATATCTTAGTTTTCAGCGACAAAGGTAAGAGAATTTATTTTTCTTAAAAGGTGTTAACAAAATTATTTTAATGAGAAGAAACCGGATTGATTTTAATTAACATTTACCTAATTGTAATTAATATTTTTTTATACTTTTTTATCTAAGTATATAAGTTATTTCAAATTTACTTTTCCAATAAAAGGATTTATATATATTCTCTTTTTCCTTAGAAAATAAAATAAATATAATAAATTATAATAGTTCATAATGTTTTCAAAAGCTAATTTAATACATATAAAATCTCATGGCCAAGTGCACCAAACTTCAATTAACTTTGACGGCTGCATTGTGGACATAGCTAAAATTAGTGGGGGGGAGGTGCTCAAGAAAAATTTTAGCCTTTGTTTTAAAATTGTGTGAAAGGAAGCAAACATGTATAAAAAGAAATTTATCAAGTTTCTGAATAAATTTTCTTTTTTATACATGTTTGTTTCCTTTCACACAATTTTAAAGCAAAGGCTGAAATTTTTCTGGAGCAGCACCTCCCACTAATTTTAGCTACGTCCACAATGCAGCCGTCAAAGTTAATTGAAGTTTGGAACACTTGGGCATTAATGTTTTATTACGTTATAAATTTAAAGCTTTATAAAGTTCTATATCCTATAATCTATTGCTTGGAAAAAGAATTTTAAGAGCAAATCTAAGTTTTATGTATGTTATTAAAAAGATTAAGTTATCCCAAAGTTTGAATTATATTTCTTAAGAAAGGGATTTTTTTTTCCATCAAATCTGTGTCTTCTATTCATTAGAACACCGTCACTTTTGTGGTTAACGGAGTAACGCGTTAGTTTTTCCGTTGCTTTCATATGGAATGTTTAAAAACGATTTCACAAGGAAGGCAATAATGTTCATCACTGGATCGTGAAATCACTAATGAAAGTTTACATCAGTTATTAATACATTGGCAGTGTTGGTAACCAATGAATCTAGAATAAGCAGGATCAAAAAACAGTGGAAACCGCAAAAACATCCTATTACTACCACTGTTATTACTACTAATTCATTGGAGAGATTTTTCTCGAATCTGAAATGAGTTAGACAGCTGCATTTAAAGAGAAGTAAACTTAGTGATCTTTATTTATTTAGCATTTAATAAAGGCGATCTAGTGGTCAAAAGCAGACTGCTAATTTAGCTGCTTCACAGTGAAGGAATCTTTCTATCTCGACACAAATGAGCCTGAAGGGGATGTGAGGCTTTTGTTAAAAAAAAAAAAGTAATTTCGGTCCATTATTAAAAAAATTAGAAAGTCGAAAAATTAAATAAAACAACCGACATAATAATTAATATTTCCGTAACAATTAGTTATTTTTAATGTAATTAATCTTTTAGAAAATATTAAATATACAAAAATAATGGAAATCAAAGTAATCATCTTGGACAAAATAATAAAGTAAAGTTATCTTATGCCCTAATTTAAAATAGTGATTGAACACTAAACTAATAATATGGAAAGAATTATGAATAATAGGAATAAAAGTATTGTTTTGGAAAACCAAAACACTATAAAACAAGATAAATTAATGCTTTTAGACAGTGTCCAAAGCAAAGTTGCCCCATAATACGCACAATTTTATAAACAAAATGTGTTCGGAAGGGTCGATATTAGGGGTACGTCTATCGCCGTTTTCCTCTTTATCGGCAACGATCACTGTTAACCCCCAACATCCGGTCAGGAAGTGGTCCTAAAGGTCTGATTTTTTGGACGTGGTCACCTACTTTTTGATGCTGAGCACAATAATAAAGGTTTCATTCTAATATCTCTAACCGTTTGGCCACTACAGAGTGTGACATCCAGCTAGCATAAAAGCAAAAGCGGTCCACTATGTTTAATAGGCAAGCTGTAACCTATGATGGGCAGTCGGGGAATATGAGCACCGTAAGCGCATTTTAAATCATTACTGGTAGATGGCCGTAGTTAGCTTATCAGATGAAACTTCGAATGTTGGAGGCAAATCCCGACGTGAAAATGACCTCCTCGAAATCACACCGTAATTCCTCAGGTTTTGCCAAATTTTGAGCGAATTAAGCATCGACTACATCGAAACACATCAATTCAGTAATGTAAGGTATTCGAGGTTTCTATATGAATGTGTTAAATGTTGGAGTAGCAACATGTTGGTACTATATGGAGTGCTTTAATGAGAACGTAACAGTTTGGTTTGAAGTTTGGTTTGCCCAGGCAAAAGTAATTGCTACTATAGTATAGGGGAAGAAGAGCAGGTTAAGACAGGGAGATATGGGCATGGGCAACATGTAAACAACATTCAAGCCATCTCAGAAACACTGCCACCAACAACTAGAGTCACTGTTGCAGCACTTGCCGTTTGAAAACCAATGCAGTCTCAAGAAGTAGTACACCAAATGAACAGAGTGGAATGCCAGAAATTCCAACAGGGCATAGTGTTGTTGGCTTTGTATCAACAGTGCTTGCTCTTAGCCGACCAGCTCCAGGGCGGCGAGGCAGATCACGTCAACTAGGTGCACTGATTACGACACCACAGCATCGTCAGGCAGCAGTTGAACGTGCTGAACGTGCAGCCAAAAGAAAGTTAACAACACACAATCGTTTCCGTGGAAGCCGTGCACGTGGTATTACCAGTGGCCGAGGCTGTCATTGAGTTGGTCAAATACCGTATTGTCCGGCGTATAAGACGACTTTGTATATAAACCATGAAAATCTTCCCAAAAGTCGGAGGTCGTCTTATACGCCGGGTGCTGAAACTTACGAGCCGGACTGGAGAATCTGCGGTCGCCGCATATGGTGGGGGGAGCTCAAAAACGGCCGCGGCCGCATCCCCGCCATATGCGTCAACCGTATGAAAGCAGCAAGGACGGCGCTGTACAAGTACGGTGGAAGAAAATCCACTCACCAGGATTCGTGGAAAGAAGTGACTTAACGCGGTCCCGATGACGAGGTGAGGGGGACGCCTCACCGGGAAGGTGTAAGTGAAGCTCGGAGCAAGCTGCGGGCGTCCGGGACGCCCGGGGTATGGAAAAAAGAGATAGAGCGGGGAAAGAATAAACAAGGTACAGTTAAGAAATACTAGGATTTTAGTGAAATTCTAAAAAATAAAGCATTAAAATAATGCACCAGAATAAACAAAGCTACAGTTATTTGTAGACAGGGAGAGCTGACCAATCCAAGCCGGCGTTGTATACAACAACCAGCCAATCGCCGGTAAGGTACATCGCTTTTAAAGGAAAAGTTTAATCCACTTGCACTGTTTTATGTTTACATGTTTGATGACAAACAGCGTTATGTTTATAAGTGACAGTTTTCCTGCTAAGTATCTGCATGTCATAAGCATTTGAATTAAAATTACCATATTCAAATCAAATATGATGTTTTTTTTTAATTTTTATTTGGTGTGCATTGGAAGAGGGGTAGTCTTATACGGCGAATATATCCCAAACTCTATATTTTAACTGGAAAAATTGGGGGTCGTCTTATACGCCCAGTCGTCTTATAGCCGGACAATAAGGTAAGTAATCCCACTTCTATAGCCCTTGGATCAGATCTACTGAACCAGGACCCACGATGATGATGAATCCATTTATGGCAGTAGTTGTGGATGAAGCTACTAGTTTGAGGGATCCATTTTCAAACGATCAGAAGGATTATTTATAGGCTTAGCGATTTCGGCTGCATTAGCCGAATACATCATGATCTACATCGAGGATTCGGTGCTTTCATTGCTAGATATTAGAGAAATGTATCTTCGAATTTACCATCGATATGTAGACGATATCATACGTATTCCATAAATCTCTCTAATTCTCTTTCTTGTGTACATAATTAGTAAACTTACACTCACCTCCTCAACTCAAAAGAAATAAATACGATATTCATACAGATATGGCGAATTTTCGGAATTTATTTCGTTAATTCCTTTTTCTAGCCTAATGACTCAAAAACTGTGGAAACAAAGGATGTGCATGAATACAAATCAAAGTAAAGGAACAAATGTATGATATAGATTTAAATAATAAATACAAAGCCAATACATCAAAAGAAGACATTATTGTTTGAACAATATACATGACTAAATACTAAAAATTGTTGATAACAAATGTTAAGTAAGAATATAAAAACAAAGGAAATAAATTTACAAGTAAATAAATCACAATAATGAAATAATAATAATGAAAAAATCAACATAAAGCCAATTCATCAAACGTAGTGCTGACAAAACCGTTATCATAGGTATTCTTGATATTTTTAAACAAATAGACCCTAAAATTCAATTTGACATCGAAAACGAAAAAGATGGACGTATAGCGTTTTTAGACGTCGCACTGCAACGACATACGGTTTGCAAACAGGGCTGTATAGGAAACCAACTTTTTCCGGTTTCATTTATCATGCATTATGATTCACGTATTCCCCTGAGCTTCAAAATAAATTTAATTAGCATGTTGGTGCACAGAGCATTTCGAGTGATGAAATTATTTTTGAAGAAGAATGTCAAATTCTCTTCAGATTTTAATATGCAATCTGCTACTTAATAATGGTTCCCCTGGGTCGCTTATTGATAGACACTTCAAAAATTCAATTAGAAAATGTTATAATAACGTTAAACAATTAAATAAATTCCATAAATAATTTGTATCGATTGACTTTCACCCTGGCTTATTTCCCAAATTATCAAGAATTTGTGCACAATCAAACATTATTCTCATTTCTTCAGCAAAAAACCAAGTTAATAAAATACAAAATTCTGTTACTAAAGGTTTAGTTTATACACTCCCATGCAAAAATAATACTTGTATCTATGTTGGGGAAACCGGTCGTTCTTTGAATCAACATATAACGGATCATAGGAGGGCGTTATGTAACCGAAACAATGAATATTTGACAGTGAGACACGCAGCCGAACAACAACATGTTTTAGCGTTTGATGATGCCACAATTTTTACAAGAGGTAGTGATAACTTTTGAAGGAAATGCATTGAGACTTTAGCGATTCTTCGTTTGACCAATGCGTACAATTATTACCTCACCATCCCTACAAAGGCGGAATATGATCTTATAAATAGTGAAAGAAGAAAAGAAAAACAAATAAGACTGAGAAGAATTTAATTGTTAAGGAAGGAAACAAAAAATTCTACCAAAAGCTTTAATGAATAGTAAATAATTAATTTCAAAGGAAATATTAAGTTTTTAGAGATTTTAAGTTCTTTTAGAATTTTAAGAATTACAATCTATATGTATTTATGCAATTTGTTTTAAGTTTTCTTTTAGATATACTTCCTGACCAGCCACCTTTGTTTAGGATGTTAATTGAGTGAACGCACATGGCTCTGTTATGAGCTAAGATGTTTTCGATCACCACCAGATGGCAACACTATGAAAAAGCGTCATCTGTTCACCACCAGATGGCAGTTCCTAAAAAAAAAGTCATCAAAAACAAAAACGTCATCATATGTAAATTCAGAGACTAAAAATTTTCCACTTATTTGTGAACACTTTAAATAAGCCTGTATTTGTTATCTCTCCTCGCACTTGAAAATAATTGGAATCCAATCGAAACCTGATCGAGCTTTGTATTTTTAAATGCAGTTATTTAATGTGTTTTTATTTTGTCTACGCAGGTGCGCTTGCTTTAATTTTTAATCGTAAAGAGATGTACAGCGCAATTTATCAACGAAGCTACGAGGATGATCCAAACAGAACAGATCTGCTATCAATCATGCACAAGCTGGCTTCATAATGTCTGTAGGAGCTGAGAATGAAAAGCAGTTTGATAACTGTGGTGAATAACTATTATAAACCTATGGTCCATCTTCCTTCTACTCTGTGCTTATATGCACCCTTTGGTGCGGGAAGATGGTCAAATGACACTATTTTGTGTTATTGTTTTGTAACAATGTTAAGTATATTCCTCAATCACTTGTATTTTTTATTTTTTCTTGCTTAGAGTGCCTAACTTAAATCCATTCACCCTATATACAATGGGATTGTGGGTAGAGATTACAAAATAGTTTCTTTACAGTTGGTTACTGTGAACCACATTGTAATGATTATTAAAAACATGGAGTATTTTACTAATATTAATATTTAAGCAATGTGAAAATGTCATCTCAACTTTCAAGCGATTGACGTCTTCATGATATGAAAAAAAAAAAGGAAAATTGAACACAGAAATAAAAGTGATTCGTCAAATGCAATGAGGTGAGCGACATTGTTATATGAAAAGTATTAAAGATGGCTCATTCTCCATTTTATCAACTGCCTTATTTTTAAAGAGTAATTATCATTTGAATGTTATTTATGTAAAAAGATTATAAATAATCATAATTCTTTAAAACAGTTGCAAAAATAGTGGAGAAACTTAACCCGTGTTAATATCTTATTATATAAATTTTGGTAAAACTATTACAATGGAATTCAAAATATAACGGAAAATAAAGATTAAAGTAACAGCAACTTTTCGAAAAAGTAACTTTAACTTGTAGCTCCGTTACTTTTAACTAAAATAACCGTAGCGTCATTACTTTTAAAATGTAATTATTCTGAGTCCTATCAAATTCCAAAAAAAAATAAAAATAAAAATAAAAAAAGAGTATTTCAATTCTCAAGGTAAATGCTTTGGAACTCAGGGTTGTGTTATTTTAATTAATGTTTTAATGAAGCATATTAAAAAAAAATCAAGATTACGGTGATGTAACATAATGAAAACATATCTCATGTCCAGCTTTAATAGCCACCTAACAATTTTCTATAGAAATCCGAAGGGAATTCTAGAATGGCTACAGAAATGAGGACAAAAGCGTTCAGATCATATTTCTAACATGAAGGAGTCCTGAGAATAGATGGATGCTTTTATATTACTTTATATCACAGCAGAACTATTTGTTGTTAAAACAACTTTACAGAAAAAAGTCTATATCATTGTAAATGTCATCCATCTAATAATGGTTCAACGAAATTTGAAAAGGACTTGAGGAAAAACTACATTATCTAATGAGCAACACAATAAAATAACCATTGAAATTTCTTACAAAATAACAGTTGTTTAGGGCCATTTCTCTTTCCTTAAAGTCGCAGCTTTTAACTGATTTTTTTTTAATCACAGAAAATCAAAAGCAAAAATGCTTTACAGGCTAATAATTGCAACTCCTTCTGAAAATTAGTGATATTTCAGATTTTGATCATAATTTACACACCTATCTAATTCCTATCTTATTAGATTTCCGTATCCCCTGTCATTCTTGAAGTGAGTTAGAAAGAATTAAAATTTAAGGAACTTTCTGAAACATTCAACATCCATTTATATTTTCTAATAAAACCGTTTGTTTTATCCACTGGGGCAAGAGAAAAGAGAGCTGGGACTAGAATAAAAAAATGGGAAACCTCAGAGACTTCTGGTCTTTTTCTTTTGCAAGAATATCAGATTCTGTATTAAATACAGAAATACTATTTAAAATCAAGAAAACTATTTATTGATGGACTAATATTGATGGATAACAAATGACAATTCCACAATATTATTAAAAGCAGTTGAGTAAATAAAAATAAAAGTATTTTCAATGAATTTACCTTTTAAATTATTGGGGGGAAATACCTCTGTTCTCAAGGGTAATCGATGGATTTAATGTAAATATTAGGAAGCTTCTAGATTCTCTCCGTCCGTCGTAAAAAGCAGGAACCGCCTCATTGCTGTCGGTTTCCTTCTCCAGCTGCTTTTCCTCTCACTCTATTTCTACTTTCTTTCCATTGCTCTAAAGTCACTTAAAAACCTAGGTTAGTGTTTCTTAATGAAGTCTTCTGCCGGCCATGTTTTATTTGCTCTGTTCCACTTGGCTGGACACCGTTTCCTAACTTACAAATATAAGAATGGAGCGGGAGCAATCAACATACCATCAAGCAAACACTGGAAGAAAGAAAACAGAGGAAAATTAAAAGACTTCCGAACAAGAAAAGGAATAGTAGAAAACCATGGATAACAGTTACTCCAATTTTTTTCACTTCAAAGGCTTCAATATTATACTCAATGATGGCAAATAGACAATATATTTTACATACAAGCAATTGTTTTTGCCTGCATTGTGCAAAATTTGATTTTGGAGATATTCGTTTGGAACCCTATTGCAAACCCTAATATCGCCACTGAAGGTTATAACGAAAGATAATATTAAGAGTTGAAAAAATTAATTAGATACTAGACAGCTGCCAGTCGCTCCGCTCCGGAAACGTCGGATAAGTAACAGATTTTTTTTATTCAAAAAAAACAACAAACAAAACAAAACCAATTACGTCAAGTAAAAAAAAGAAAAAAGTAAAGTTTAAAATTCTAAAAAAATGCATCCAAAAGAATACCGGTATTGAAATCCATTTAAAACAGTCAGAAATTTGTTGTTTAACAATGCGCATGTTAATTACATTGTTGTGATGCAACAATGCTACTGTTTCAGGCAGCGTTCTTGTGAATTGATGCGAAATTCAATTGTTGGCGACATATGGACATGAACACAATTTTTTGTTTAATAGTATAGATTTGCTAATTTTTTTAATATATTTTCTTTATATATACTTAGATATTACGTTATTAGAGATATTAGAGAGATTATAGAGATATTGTATATTATATTATTTTATGTATTAATAATATACATATATTATTCCAATTCAAGTTGGACAGCCCAACAATTGTGAAAATTATTTAAAATGGGTAGTTAGTTACATAGATAATGACAGATTATGGTATAAGAAAATAGAGAATTTTTTGAAAAAACAAATATCGCAGTAAATTTATAAACAAAGTGATTAATGAATTTTTTAAGGAAAGAAATAAAATAAAAGATGAGAAAAACAAAGTGCAAGTGCAAGGAATCCATTTGCATACTAACAGATCCAGATTATTACAATGAAACTTTATCTGTACTCAATATAGATAAATATCAAATCGGCAAAGAAAAAAAGAAATAAAGACAATATCTTTTTTTTTTCCTTCCTCAACACCCCTCCAATCTCATTAGTTCCGCTTAGAATATCCAGCATGCTACTTCTGCATAAATTACCCAGCATGCCATTCCATTACACTTTATATCCCAAGTTACTCTTAATTATTTCACTTTGCTTGAAGATGATTCTCGAGAATCGAAACTAGTCCTACTATATTTTTAATCTGTTTTGAATTTTTTAAGCTTTACAGTGCGACGGCGTATCTATTTCATTACTTTTAATCATCATGCGCACGTAAAAATTTCACATTGTTTTAATATTCACAAAGCGTGATATTTATTAATCTTATTGATTGTAATTTAAAAATTCATAACGAATTATGAGATTTAGTGGAAAGTGAAAGTTTTTCTTCTCCTCAACCTGAAAAAGTTTATTAAAAAGAAACGAAATATTGTACATGAGTAATAAAGAAGATATTTCTAATAAAATGATTTCCCTCTATATATAGACTACGAGATGATTCAATATCTACTTTTCATATTCTTTCAGCAAACTCTTCCTTTTCATTTCTAGAGCAATATATTTGTAGGTGAAACAAAAAGAACGTTGCTCGAACGTGTTCTCGAACATGGTAGGATCCTAAAGAATAAAAATTTGGACTTATCAGACATTGCCTTTCATTTTCTAGAAAAAGGACATATTATGGACTCTAATGTGAAAGTGTTATATAAAGAATGAGATTTACAACGAAGGAAAATCTTAGAAAGTAGTGTTATAAAAAACACTGAAGATAAAAACTTCAACATGTACGAAGAAATTCCTGTTAACCCTTCAACTGTCTTATTAATGAGAGACTTAATTAAAATAAGTAATACAAAAACGCCAAATTAACGTTTTTAATTATTTTTTTTATTTATTGTTTTTATTGATTGTAATAATTAAATGATTTCATATTGATGTATTTTTATAAATTACTTGATTCACGAGTTTTTAGAATTTGTTTAAACTCTTAACCATTTCTGCTTTTGTTGTATTATTCCTTTTATGTTATACGCTTGCAAAAGAGAAGACGAATTGAAAACTTCTCGAAAATTCGCAATTTGAAGTATTTAATAAATCTACTTTAAATATTAAAATGAGGTACGTGGAGTATTTTGTAAATACCTACTTTTGTTTAAATAAGTCCAAATTAGTCTACGCAATGCAATTAATTCTAAAATGATAATTCTATAATTGTACAAAAAGTTAAATTAAAAAACTAAAAAAACAAAACAATGGATAAACCAATGACTTCCAATGGATACAAACCAATGTAGCAACCAGTAATATATACTAATGGATACAGGATAAAGAATTGACAGAGGAACAAACAGACTAAGGGATAAGCATGTTCGATGTTTTATCATTCGCAGTGTTTTAGTAGATGAAAACAAAAAAATAATGTTTCATTTCGAAACTGTTTATGAATTTACAAGAAGTGCGAAAAATCATTACAGAGTAGGTTATGTTCAAGTGTTAACAGAATTCCGTAGTAATAACTTAGCTTATTTTAATACGACTCATTTAAAACAACCTTTTGTGTAACCAATAACAACATTAAAAAATTAAGGTATCTTCGTGCCAGTAAATAATATTAAAAGGAAATAATTGGAAGCAAATGTTATTATGCAAAAAAATTATCTAAAAAGGGTTCTAAAACTTGAAAGGCTCGAAATAAAGTATTTTAATATTTCCAGAGCTTACGATTAGACCAAAAACTGTAAAGAAGAACTTTTAAGATACCGAGAAAAAAAAAAACAGAAAAGGCGATAAATGATTTTGTACTGGTAATTCCATTCCTCCCACCCGTGTCCTGATATTGGATGTTGCTATAATCCGATTTCCTTCAAAATCTTACGGATGTTCTGTAAATGGAAGACTAGACAACTATAAGCGGTTCACCTGTGCTCACGGGCTATTTTAAAATTTTTCCTTCTTTTCTTAAGACAGTCTTTGGTTTTTTTTGTTTTTTTTTTCTAATAAATTTTAAATATAAAGCAAATGGAGCTACATAGTTCATGAAATTTATTAAAGGAAAAAAAAAATTGAACACACTGAAACAGATACGAGTATTATTTCTCTAATTTCCTTTATAAAGGATTTCCTTCATGTAAGTATGTTCAATCATACTTACAAACAAATATAGGTATATTTTTAACATTATTTATTCAACATTTTTTTTTTCCTTTTCTTTTCTTAAAGACAACTTGAACTAGACTTTGGTTTTCTAAAAGATCTTTTTAAATTGAATATTCTTAAAAAAAACTAATTAATAAGACTGTTCAATTAATGACAGAATTTAAAAAAATGTCTTTTAATTCACATTTTTCAATCGTCAAAGTGTGTATGATCATGATTGTTTGTTTCATCATCCATGTACTTTATTTAATCTTAGGGGACAATTCGTTTTTGGACGATGAACTGATAGACAAGGAGAAGTCAGAATCTAAAAGCGTTCGAACGATGGGTTTCCAAATTTTGTTTTTCTAGTCTTATTTGCATTTATTTTTATTGAAGGTAATTTCATTTATTTTGAACATTATTATTGTAGGTTTTGAAAGATAAGTTTTTATCATTTAAAAAAAAATATGATATGTCAATAACTGTTTATTCCAATAAAATGCTCTATTATAAAGAAATAAATATTGTAAATTGTTCATTAGTATCGCAAAAGAGCCAAATTAATTGTTGTTCGACTTCCTTCAAATGAATCTAATTCGAATAAATTAAATTAAATCACAGTATTATAATTAAATAAGAAATGTTCATTCATTCAGTCTTCTTGCATATAATGAAATTTCATTATTTGAGAATAACTACTTCAGGTGCAGCGTTGTATTTCTTCACTTTATTACGTATATCCCTGCACGTTAATCTTTAAAAAACTTATCCCATTGTTATTGTTTTTTTGCAAAGAAAATTTTTACATCACGAATATAAAGATTAATTAGGGTTGATTGCCGTAAGCAGTAGAAGTCGGGTGTTTCAGATTGGCAACATACTGGATGTGCATTTATTTCTGGAACCAGAATGTCTGCAACACGAATAAACGCGGTTTCCGAAAAGTCAACTTTTTGGTTTTCTTTTACGCCTAAGCGGCTCTAGTCAACATCATCTGATTAAGTAATAAATATATTCTTCATCTGATTAAATAGGTCGAGTGGTTGACGTTGTCACTTAAGACGTTGGCCTCTCACCTCTGAGTACCGAGGGTTCGTGATGGTTTTGTGATGGTGGATGATCCGTTTTGGGCAGGTTTTCTCGGAGTTCTCCTATTTCCCCTGCAATTCTCCCACCATTCTTTCTCAGTCTTTCTCTCCGTCTCTGCCCTATTTCCGTGGGATAGCACAATAGACTTACAGGCGCTGTGATTGGCTTCCCTGCTATCTACATTCATCATCATCAATCAATCAATATTGTAACAGATTTAGTGGCTACAGATTTAATAACATCTCTCTTTTCTCTTGACTTTCATCTTTTCTTTTAAAATGATTCACTTTTCAACGATTGTAGATGGAAATCTTTCTAAGCACAAAGAGCAAAATTCTTAATACTAAAGGAAAATTTTGATTTTAATTAGAATTAAAGAAAGTTGTAAAAGCAAAATTTTCTTTGATTTCAAAATTTGAAGATCTTTGAGGGGCTTTTTTTTCCTTTTTCTTTAACTATCCTTTTTGTTCCTTTTTTTTTATCAAAATCTGCGACAACAAAACAAGACTTAAGTTAACAGCTGTTTAGTTGAAATCCAAAGCTTTTCTCATCTGGTGGAATTAGCTGATTGTGGATTCGGTTAAATCTTTTCCTTGGTCGTATAAAGAAACAAAAGATACAACATCTCATTGACTTGAATCATTGAAAGACGCAACAACAACCTTCGAACTCTCCATCCAATTATTTCTTTCCCAACTGATAAAACTACAAATGTCTTCTGCTGAGAACGAGCGGGAAAACGGAGGAAATTAATGGAAATGGTAAGGGAGATACTGTTCTTCTTTGGCAGTTCTTTCTATTGTTTTAAACCTAAAAGCAACGTTTTTGTATAAAAAGAGAAAACGTTTTGATTTCTTCCGTAGTTTCTTTTCTGAATTAAGAGAATATAAAATGTGAAAGGGAGACTTAATGTGCATTGGAAAATAATATTATAGCATCTAAACACGCGCTTTGGTCTCTTTGCCTGATGATTAGTCAGAAACATCCAGAAATCAATACAACAATGAAGAAGTGAGATTTCAAAAATTTGAGATTAAACCAATACGAATAAAAAAAAAACATTATCGGTTCGTTTACACGAAATAAATATAAAAAAAACCCGCCAAAATCACCTTAAGAAATTTAAAACTTTCTCTCACGTAATAAACAATGTGCGAATTCAAAAAAGCTCGATTCACGCAAGATAAGCAATTAAAGCGATAGAAGTAACGAAAGGAAATCATTAAATATAATACATCTTCAATTACTATATCTTACCGAGCATTAGTAAAAAAAGACTGGAACTTAAAAGAAAACCCATTTCATTTCTCTACGTTGAGCAGAAACAGGATTAATCTGATTGTTGACATTGGATGGTAATTAAGTGACATGAAAATGAAAGTGAAAAAGAAATTCACCAAAAACAGAAACAACTTAAAAAAAAACAACTTTAAAACATAAAATGAAAGAGAATTTTTCCATCAAAAGCATTCATTCCAATTATCTTCTGTCGTTTAGAAGCTAAAACTTCAGAAAAATATCTGAATAAATAAATTATTTAACATGTAAATAATAACGTGATCTGAGAACGAAAAAACTGTTTGAAGCAAAAGTGTCATCAAAAGGACAAATTGTTCTTTCTTAACAAATGGTTAAGACTAAATTATTTTTAACAAAAGAAAAAAGAAAAGAAAAGCAGAAGACGAAAGTTAACGAAAGCTACTATTTATGTTCTAAATATGTTTTTGATGAATATACAGTAGACTATTTCTTGCGTAAGGGATTGTCTACTCTTTTTTAACTTGCTGTCTGTTATTCTTCTGTCTCAATTCACTTTAAATCTTGTTAATTTAACTTATTTATTTTGTTGAACTCAATGATGGCGTCACATATATTACAGTTGCTTAGATTTCCATTAGAAAGCGAAGCAAAGTTTTTCGTATGTAGTTGTTATTTTGTTGACTTTAGTTTCTTTTTCTGTCATTTTAACATCTGAAACTTTCAAAATCCTTCTTTAGTATCTAGACTTCTCTTAAGACTTCTCTTTTCCTTCTGCGAGTCAACATCCTCAACTTCATCTCTTTATATTCTGGATTTCTATTTCTTTCTGTTTGTTTCAATTTGATGTTGTTTTCTGTTTGTGAAAAAAGTAAACCGTCATATTATATGAGATTCGAGCTGTGGTTGCGGCGGAAGAGTAAAGCTGTTTTCTCTTAGTACCCCTACCGACCGTTGCCTTGTTATGTTTGGTCTTCAGACATCTCCTCCAACCTTGCTTCTCCGGTGGATTGAAATCGATAAACACAACTCCATCCTGTCTTCGTTCTTATTAGCTGTGGAGGAATAGGGGTTGTATCGCAGCAGAGTCCTTGGAATTTCAGTAACGAAAATTCCACCAAAGAGTGGTTCAAAAACTTCGAATTGTCAAATACACAAGAGAAATGAAATGATAATAAACAGCAGCAAACGTTTTAGGAGAAAAGATTTAAGCTGAGTTTTTCATTTCGATAACATTGAATAATAGACGTGGGCCCAACATGAGTCAAAGCACGTGGCTGCAGCCTAAAGGAGTCGGATTCAATCTTCCATTAGGACAAAAGGATGGGATTTTATCCAAGATAAGTGTTCGAGTCCCTCTGATGAATAGATGCTCTGGTAATTAAAGGTGGGAGGGGGTCAGTCTGACCTTCCGACCCTTTCGATCATCCCTTTCATTCCTTTGGTCAGGAAATCCTAAGTGTCACATAGCTGTAGAATGAGATACTTTAACTATTTTACTGAATAATAGATTAATTTACATATATTTTAAACATACTAAAATGTTGATCTATGGTTAATGAAATTAGAAATTAGAGAAAACTTTCCGAATGACAATCAGTAGAATAAAAAGTAAAGACATTGAATTATGAAATAAACTATCACGAAGTTTCAAAAATAGTCATTCAATTTTCTTATTTGTTTTTCATTCGATTTCAACGCAATTAGCTTCTGAGCTCTTCTCTAAAGCTAAAATATAGGTGGCGCTAGTCGTTGATGAGTTCAAGATTGTAGTCATACATTGTTTGTAAAGACGAAAAAAAAATCAGAAGGACCTTTTTCCTTATAATTAGCAAAACGTGACATGCTAAGCATCGAGGTTCAGGGAAAAGGTCTTCAATCTGTCCATTACCAATGTATCCATATGGCAAAGTATCTTCTCTTCTATGCATTCATGTAATGAAAATTGTATGTATGATTTGAAGTGCTACGTGTTTCTTTATGAAGATCCGTTTATCAATCCTTTCATTTGACTCTCTTAGGATATTTTAGATTAATATCTAATGGAAGAAGATTAAGAGTTCCAAATAGCAATTCACGCATAACTGACTTTTAAATAATAAATAACTCTGAGAAAGGAAAACGATGTAAAATATTCTCCGTCAGTAATTGATGTCGAGATCCAGATGTTTTCAGTAAAACTTTCCACAGTTGATGCTTAACAAAAAAAAAAAATAAGAAAATAAGAAAAGAACATAATAAAGATATAATAATAATCATAAAAAGAATTAAATTGTATTTCCTTATTGTTATTTTAAAGTTTTCAGATTAATAATGAAAGGAAAATAGATAAAATAAAAGTATATATAGTCCGTCTAAAACTGCAAGGCAGTCTCCTTCAGGCGTTGGGACAGAGAACTTGAAAAAAATAGGGGTAAAGCTAAGTGTGAGTAGGGAGAAAGGACTAAGCACAGTGGGGGGGATTTTTCTGTGGATTAGAAGGGATCTAAATGACTATTTCAGAAGAGCTGAATTCTCCAAAATACTAAAAAAAGGATCACATAAGACTAAACATCTCACCAAATTTAAATGTAAAATAACTACATTTAATACAAAAAGCAAATTTTCGAAAAGATTGCGTCTTTTCTTTCTCAAGCCTAAAATAACAA
>JAFIDM010004315.1:761854-778051 GCA_023159025.1 Thereuonema tuberculata | reverse complement strand
GATTGCGTCTTTTCTTTCTCAAGCCTAAAATAACAAAAGGCTTGTTATTTTGGGCTTGAGAAAGAAAAGACGCAATCTTTTCGAAAATTTGCTTTTTGTATTAAATGTAGTTATTTTACATTTAAATTTGGTGAGATGTTTAGAATATTTAATAGTAGAGGCTTTAGAAGGAAAGATCTACTAAAAAAGTATGGAAACTTTACATCACATAAGACTGTTTTTTAATTCCACAACAATATAACTAATAATATCTTATTTATTTATTTATTTACTTGGTTAATTAATAAAAATATTTAAATAAGTAATGAAATTTACAAAGAAATGTTATATGAAAAGATTCATATAACAGTTTAATATTCATATAACATTAAAATTAACATTAAAAGATTCATATAACATTATATAACTTTCACCGTTCTCTTCCGCCTTTCTTTTCCTTTTGTTCATTTTAAAAATTGTTCTTTCAGGGACTCCAGTTGCAGCACTAGTCCTCGAATAACTTTGCTAAAATCAATCAAAGGCTGTTTTGATTTTTTTTCCTCTTCAACAAATTTTTTCACATTCATTACTATGTTTGTCAATTGAGAATTCCAAACCTCTCGCTTGGACATTTTTCAGGAGTGAAAAAAAAGCACAAGTTATCTCCACAAAATGAGGAACTGTACTGTTGCCTTGGTTAATTTCCTAGAAATGAGTCATTTAGATCCCTTCTAATCTCAGTCCACAGAAAAATCCACCCCCACTGTGCTTAATCGTTTCTCCCTACTCGCACTTACCTGATACCCTTTCACCCCTATTTTTTCAAGTTCTCTGTCCCAACGCCTGAACGGGACTGCCTTGCAGTCTTAGACGGACTATATACTTTTATAAATAGATGTGAACGCAAAAGTATATTCATTACATTGCCTTTCACATTCAAATTACTGTAACTTATAAAGAAAATTCCGATTAAAAAGCCATTGTATTAGTTTAGTAATGAAGTAGGTTTTTATTATTATTATTACCAGTCTCAGATCGACCAGATACCGATAAAAGACGAGCTCCGTCGCTGGTATTAGATTTCCGAGGTTGACCAAAACTGACTTTTTTCTATTTTAATTATTTTGATCCTTCAATGTTCCAGGACGTCAACAGAATTGTGCTGTAAATAAAAACTTCGGAAAAATAATGTATCAAGATAATTCATTTAGGAAAATGAAATTAATAGTACATTACTTCGTTTCACCTACAGATATTTCTACAAATATTTTTACTTTGGCTCTGTTTAACTGGTATTATTAATATTCCCTTGTTTGTGAATATTTTTTTTTATTTCTTAACCAGAATTTCCATATCTCTTGTTTCCACGATTACCAACTGTAGATAATAGTTTTGTATTCTTTTTACTTATATTCTAATGCTAAAACAATCGTCTGATTTCTGAAATAATTACTTTGAATTTTGGATATGGTTAGCAAAAGATTTATTGTACAAAAAAAAAAAGAAAGCATTGGTAATAAAGAAAAACCAAATAAATTTGCTAAAAAAATGAAAAGAAACGAAAATATATAATGAAAACATTAAATGAATTAACTGAAATCGAACGTTAATGTATGCAACGTTTGTCTTTCTGTGATGTAAAAGGGGACACAAAAAAAACATGTTTTCTTTTAATAATAAGATAAGCCTAGTTGATTATTTGCATTTCAAAGCCTACTTAACAATTTTAAACTATATTTGTAATTTTTACTACGTATTTTCTTTATTATTAAGTAATTTACATTATTTAAGTAGGATTTCACAATTTAAATTCTTCCGAAATCCACTAAATTAACAAAGTGTAAAGAGCATTTCACAAAAAATAAAAAAATAAAATGCCTATAAATGGAAATCGATCTGTGAAGGCGACACCTACCGTCTGTTATCTAATCAGTTGCTGTAATAATAATAAGCATAAGACCGAACGCCGCAATTCTAACATTTAAACTATTGCAGAAAAACCAATGAAACAATGTCAAAGGTATCGAATAAATTGGAGTGTTTTCCCTGAAAATGAACGTCTACTTTTTAAGTACTTTTTAAGGACACTAAAATCTGTCTGATATAAAATGTATATCGACTCTTTGTTAGAGACAGTTCAAGATAAAAACAGAGAATTTTGTCTTCGGAAAGCTTTTTATCATTGGTCCTTTTTATTTGGAAATATGTAGTTATCAATTCATCATTAGATTCAGATTTAACCCGAAAGAAATTATTTGTTGAATTACATTTTTTAAAAATAAGTCGATGTCCAAATAAAGGATCTAAATGTGGGTCCATATGGGTGGGTACTGCCGCCAATGGAATAAAGTGAAAATGTAGACACAACCAAGGAGAAGTGAGTTATTCGTGGACGTGCACTGGGATGTTCTGCATGTTCTTCGCGCCACCAACGCAAGCACTTTGAAACTGTTCTGCTGTCACACCCTACTTCAGTGGCCAACTAACTCTAGAAAGGTCAATAATGAATTCTCTTTCATACGGGGTCAGCTGATGAAATACCCTACGTTGAAGCTGTTGAGACATCGAAGTGATCACAATAGACAGTCACATGACAGAACTTTGCATCCAATATGGGAAAAAAAACCTTCGATAGGAAAGCCTAATTACTGGGGGGGGGGGCGTACGGTATTTAACAACACTGGACTGTCGCATAACGTTGTTAAAAATGTTTCCATTTGCAGCTTGTTATATTTGCTTTCCGTGACAGCAGTTTGGTTTCGCTCATTTGCGTTTCCGGGGGGGGGGGATTTACATTAATTTTGACTGTGTGTCTATTCTCGGATGTATTCTAACGCTTAAAATTAATACATTAACTGTAAACTTTATCTTTCGACAAGAAATAATCTCAATACTGTAATTTCTCTCCGTTCAGATGAAGTTGAGGCAAATTTCGTTGCGGAATCGACGAATGGCCTTGACTTCCTGACTGACGTTTTCCAATGCTTTGGCTTTGATCTTTGTCGTGTCTGAAAGAAATAGAACATTACACCCGGACTAAGTCGGCTGACAAATGATCTTGCTTTACCGTATTCAGAGCCTTCTTCAATAACTTTCACTGGTTTTCCATGTGGTTCATTGTCAAGGCTTACATTTCCACAATGGACAAACCAACACTTTCTGATGTTACAACACTTAAAAATCCTTCAACCTCGTACTGCTCATCAGCTCCATAAGGCATCCACTCGTTGCACTTTAATGTCTCGTGTGAGTTGGCGAGGGACCCATCTCGCAGCCACCTCGTAGCGAAGTTCGTCGTATACGATGTAGTGGGAAGACCCAACGCTCAGTGAGGACGCAATATCTTTAATGGTGAGGCGCCGGTCCTCTTGAATCGATGGCGATCGACTAAGGGGTGACGACTGTGTGATTGTCCTGGCCTCGAACCTCCTGCACTATTCGTATACTCGAGCCTGTGACTACAGCAGTTGCCGTACTTTGCCGACATCCGTCGATGAATGTTGATGGGTTTGGTACCTCAGACACCAAAAATCATAAAACAGTACGTTGTTCCTGTTTACGCACTGCTGTAAGGGGGCCGCCATTTTTAAGTATCTCTAACGCCATCCAACGGCAGTTTGCGTCATCAAAATCCATCTCCACGATGGCAGAGATATAATCTGTAGCGTATTTTGAACAGCGATATACTTTGAACCATCACAGAGCTGTTGTTTTACTGACTGTCTCACAACGGGTACTTTTCTGTTTATATCAAACTCGCGTATCTTTAACTAATGCCTTCTGCAATTCTCCATTTTTGCAAGTTTTGTTCTTCATTCTCGTATTATCGTTTCACCCCAATTCAACTATCGAACCTCTTTTGTTCTCCTTGTTCTGTTGTCGTTTCCCAATCGTCACTATGTTACCAACCAAACAAGTTCTTCATGTTCTATTCTATTCTCAATGTCATTTCCGTTCATCTTTCTTATCCAAGAATATCATTATTTTCATGCATCCATTATTCAAAACAATAAACTCACTAGTACGTTTTCGAAAGTAAAATTGATAATAGTCTATTTATCAATTTTACTTTCGAAGACGAAATTACATGTTAAATATACATTAGCGCTTATATATATATAAGTATGAACTAATCTATTTTCGTGAACAGAATAAATATAAAATTAATAGAAACTAAATAAATATAGTTAAATAAAGAGACTTGTTAACTCACAATTCTCTATCGATGAACCTCTGAATAAAAATTGGAAGGAATGAAGGTGTTGGGGACTCCTTTTGTAAATGTTTTCTTGAAGTCAATTAACTCTTGAGACTATTTTTAGACAAACAAGTGTAGAGCTACGAAGATATGAAAACTTGCAGAAAGTAGAAAATTTATATTTAAAGGACTAAAAAAAATTTGAAGAACAAAATAAAAAAAAAAAAAAACTACCCAAAGAGAACTTAGATAAAATGAATAACATTTAAGATTATAGTAAACTTAGTACAATAATAATATCTCCACAAACAGATAAGGAAATATTCTCAAAGAGTCCTATCCTGAAGTTAATTCAGAAAATAAAACGGAAACAAAGAGGTAAATGATAAATAATTGAATCTTAAATTTTGATGAATTAAATACCTTTTTAGCAAACGAAGATGTTAATAATTTAATTGCGTAATAATAATAATAATACCTGCTAAAATGGTCAGGCACCCCATTTGAGTGTGTTCTTTTTCATTGATTTATTAAACAAGAAACTTATTAAATATTAAACTCTATTGATTTTTAAGAAAATATTGTGACCTTGCATTTTGAGAATTGTAAGAATTACTTCGTCATTATCTAACAAGGCTGTTTTTTTTTTCAGTCGAATAATAATACATATACAGGGTGTTCATTTTATCTGAAGACATTGAAATATCCCAAAAACTACAAATCGGATCAAAAACTTTATATTTAAAATTTGTTCATCGCGGAGGGGGACATCCATTGATACCAAACTCGACCCCCCACCCCCCACCCCCTATGAGGTGAGGGGTTGGGAAGAAAAACGTAAATAGGAACCACAATTTTTTATTGCTAATTCGGATTCTCCAGAAAATTTCACATTGAATTGATGTACTGTATGTCGGGGTTGCTTGCAGATGGCGCTGTAATCGACAAAAATCAAAATGGGTAAAACATCGTTGAAAATTGGGGATATCTCAAGAAATAAAAAATCATATGAAATCAGAGAAATAAAAATGTAGACGTATATGGTATTTATCAAAATGCTATCCAATGACACGTGAATTAATCCCCTCACCCCCATGCTGCGACAATGGGAGAGGCAATTATTTCATAACTTGTAATGTATTTCATTGTGTCTCTTCTTTTTTTTGTCTCACATATCGGAGTGTTTTGTCCAATTACAGTAATTGTTCAAAAATACGACCTTCAACTTCAATACACTTATTGATCCTGTCTTCAAATGACTGTACACAGGACAGAAGCATATCTGCTGGAATTTCAGCGCAGGCGTTTCTTATGCGTTCTACCATGTTTTCACGTTCTGTTGGCACTTGTTGATAAACCTTATCTTTTAGATAACCCCACAGAAAGAAATCAGGCGATGTCAAATCAGGCGATCTAGTACGGGCACCTCTGCCAATCCACCGACCATTGTAATCACGGTCTAATACTTCCCGTGCATGACGTGAGTGATGCGCTGGGCAACCGTGATGCTGATACCACATACTTTGTCGAACGTCCAAGGCAACATCCTCAAGTAGTATTGGTAGTTCCTGTTCCAAAAAATTTCGATATCTGATTCCATTCAAAGTACCTTCAATAAAATAAGGACCAATGAGTTTGTTCCCTATGATTCCACACCAAACGGTAACTGACCAAGGACGTTGATGTTCAACTTTTCGTAACCAGTGGGGATTGTCGTAACTCCAGTAATGCACGTTATGCCGATTAATGCTACCATGGTTTGTGAATGTAGCCTCATCTGAAAATAGTACATTAGCAAAGAAATTGGGATTACTTTGCAGTTGTTGATGAGCCCATTCACAAAATACTACTCGATTATGAAGTCTTCGCCATGAAGTTCTTGATGCAGTGAAATGTGATATGGATGATACCTATAACGATGCAATATCTTGACAAAACTATCTAGGGCCATTCCGGAATTGCGTTGTAATTGCAGAGTGCTTATCTTTGGGTTTTGGTGAACAGCTGCTAGTACAGCTATTTCATTAGCTTCTCCTGTAACAGTCGTTCTAAATTTCCTTTTCTTGGTTTGTACGCTACCATCAGAGATAAAGGCATTCATAATTTTGTAAAAAAAAGAACGAGAGCGAACATTATCTGGAAACATCTCAGCAAGGCTACAGCATCGTCAACATTTCTCCTACATTCACCATAAATCAGAATCATTTCAATTTTTTCTTCTACGGTTGCAAGATTCATTGTCCATGAAAGTTTTAGAGATGGTTTCAGTTCTAATTCTGAAAGATAAGTGAGCTCTGATCGCACTGCACTGCCTTTTATGATAGAGCAGTCCCCTTTTCTTTTTGTCGGAGGAATACAACGTTGAGAATGGGATTTCCCATTATAAGTTATGAAATAATTGCCTCTCCCACTCTCGCAGCGTGGGGTGGGGGTTAATTCACGTGTCATTGGATAGCTTTTTGATGAATATCACATACGTCTACATTTTTATTTCTCTGATTTCATATGATTTTTTATTTCTTGAGATATCCCCAATTTTCAACGATGTTTTACCCATTTTGATTTTTGTCGATTACAGCGCCATCTGCGAGCAACCCCGACGTACAGTATATCAAATCAATGTGAAATTTTCTGAAGAATCCGAATTAGCAATAAAAAATGGTGGTTCCTATTTACGTTTTTCTTCCCAACCCCTCACCTCTTAGGGGGTGACGGGTGGGGGGTCGAGTTTGGTATCATTGGTTGTCCCCCTCTGAGACGAACAAATTTTAATAATACAATTTTTTGATCCGATTTGTAGTTTTCGGGATATTTCAATGTCTTCAGATAAAATGAACACCCTGTACATTACATATATATAAACTACGTAAAATGTACAATTTGTTTCTTTAATATAAACTTCAACTGCTTTATATTTTTTCTAAAAAAAAAAAAAAAATGAAAATTTATCAAATTGATTTATCGAATTTTGCTAAAAAATCCATAACAAAAAATATGTAAATCAAAATAAAGATATAAAGTAAAAGGACAGTAAATCTGTTTATTCTCCAATATCTGCTGGTAACTCTTGTTTCGTGAATGAAATATTAAAACAGTCGAATTCCAAAAAGTAATATCAGTGTAATATCAAAAGTCCGCTTTGCGTTTCCCCATTGCAAATACGTTTGCAAATGGCCATTTCTCCATCGAGGGAAAAGATTATATCGAAGCAAATGATTTACGAAGAAATATTCACTTCCCTACAACAAACAAAATCAATTTTGGATGCAAAGTGGTGGAAAAATCTCCCTTAAGGATTCAACAAAATTTGTGGTTTGTGAAAATTGTCACAATAAAAAAATACGATTACATCGTAAGTGTCGCCCTTGAGGAAAGAGGAAGAAATAATGCAGAGAAATAGGTTTTCTTACATGAAAAGAGAAAATCAAGTTTTACAGAAAAAGAGAAAATAAAGGGAACAGATTTGAAAAATTGGTTTCTACAAAACAACTCAATGAGGTGTTTCAACACTTCCTCATTTTCCCGAAAGTGAAATTCAATTCAGAAAAAAAAAGCCAGTGAGAGAACCATGATTAAATATTCTTTATGAATTTACGTTAACTTAAGATTCAAGGACTAAGAATGTTTCCCTATTTCTTTTTTCCCCCAAGTCATACAAACAAGTCTGAAAAGAATTCGTTGATTGATAAGTCAAATAAATTAACTTGCTTACTAACTTTTGATTTAATAAAAACTTCGAAATCGGTTTTTTGCTTTAGTAATTTTAAAAATGTTAAATATTTTTAATTGCATTAAGATGCTTGAAAAGACAACTTTTTCGTTGTCCACTGTGTAAGAACTTTAAAAGAGTCGTGGTCAGGATAATCGAAGCCACTAAACAAGTGTTTCTCAATTTATAAAAATTCGGGACAGTTATTTCTGTATTTCAACTTTCTGTATTTTAAAGTTTCTGTATTTCAAATTGCTGGACAAAAAAAAAATTAAACGCAAACCATTTTTTAATTTTAAACCTGGATATTCTCTACAAGAATATCTTTACAAGTTATTTTTTTCACTTCACGGCTCATTTTTTTATTTGCAAAAATCCCAAAGCACCTCAAACCTTGTTTCTAAAACCCACAGAGCACGAAATTGTTATCATTATCATAAAATGCTTTGAAAAAGATCTCTTGATTTCCAAATGAGTAATTGTGCATGTTAAATATTTAAATATATATTTTTTTTTATGTATGTGAATTAGTTTTTTAAGATGACACGAAAGTCAATCTGGCCTTGCTCGTATTATACCGTAATTTGTATGAATAGTTATCTTGATGCTTAGAATTCAGTAGAGATTACAATATTTAGCTGTTTTTGAAGCTAAATGCTTAATACAGAGACGAACTCTTGGTGCACATCAAGAGTATCCTCAAGCCATACTTCTGTCACTCTGCTTGAATAGCGCTGCTCTTAGAGAATGCTATCAACTACTGCGATGGATGTGACGAATAGAAGAACCTACGCTGTTTAAAATAAAGGCAGTTGGTTCCAGCCAATCAGCCCCAAATTAAGATGTCAGTTGATACTTTTTTTATTCTTCGTTTCTTCTTATATTCTTTCTGTATATGTGTGCTAAGAAATTTATATAATTAAGAAACTTCATTTTATGGTCAAAATTCAACAACTTATTTTAGTTGCTTAACGATAAATTGCCGAATTACGAAACCATACATTGTCTGGTTACAAACAATATTATTTTCCTCCTACATCTGATTAAACAAATCTTCATTGTAAATAAACATCAGTTTAGGCTTCGTTTGTTTTATCGACGTTTTTTCAAAGACCTGTTTGGCCTCAAGTGGAACACCTTTACTGTACCTAAATTTTTGGACTTATCTATTTTTCATTATTTACCATAAAGACATGAAGACAATGTGCAGATGGAAAAACCTGATTGAGAAAAAAAAATAATTCAATATTACTTTCAATTTTAACATTTCTGCAATTTTCCCATTAAACTAAAAGAAATTCTAAAGAATTTTAGAGGAAGAGTTGTGATCAAGGTTATTTAAATCAGGAATCTTGGAATCTCCAAATATTTCATCCAATTCCCTTTATTTCACTTATTCATTTTATTTTAGTCGAGATATTTATTCCGATATTTTACAAAGAAGATATCTTTACTTCGATCACTTGCATGATGCAGTTGGCGGATATTAAGCCTTTTACTGTAAATTCAGACTGAATAGAACGATGGACTGCTGTCATTTAATGTTCTCTGGCCTTTCTTCAACTTTCCAAATTGTATTAATTCAGAATATTTAGTATTTCCTGTAAATTGAAAAAAAAAAAACCAGTTATAATTTCCTAATTTCTTTCGTTTGAAATAAAGAAAGTTTTATAGTTTGGTCCTGAAGGAGGAGTGAGACATGATACTGTAGGTCCGTTTTTTGAGGGATTTCCTCACTCCGGGATGAGATGTGATTGAACAACTCATCCGAGGATCTAATGACGAAAGTCGTTCATTATGCGCTCACCTTCATGTGATTGACTTTTAAAACATCTCCCGAAGAAGGCCCGAGGCACGGGGCCGAAATATCGAGATCACATCTCATTCCGGAGTGAGGAAATCCCTCAAAAACGGACCTACAGTAAAGAAAGTTTTATTGACAGAATTGGTTTTGCAGATTGGAAGCAGATTTTCTCTTTCCATAAGGAATTATGTGCTTGTGTGTGTGTGTATGAAAACACAATGTTTTTTTCGTGAATCCTTAGTGAATCTGTGTATTGTTGATCTCTGCCTCGCATTAAAAGTTTCCTTATTTCTCTTTGATGGTTTTCTATTTGTTTATCAGGAATTTATAATCTCACAATGTATCCTCATGACTCAAGGCAATTCCTTTATCTTGGAGTAAATAAGTTTTCAAATAAAAAAGGTCAAATTTTATTTTATCAGCCATTCATATATATATGAAAAGTAATTACAATGAAAAAAACAGGCTACAATGAAACTTAAACACATCTCCCACTCCCCCTGATTTAATTCCCTTGACACGTTTATATAATTTTAAAATATTGGATCATTAGCTCATTTCTGTCAACACACTGGAAGTGTTGGTGAGCGCAGGGGTTAAACGCATTGGTTACCGTATTCAAATCTACTTGGAGACAATAAGTTTTTTTTTTCCTGTTTTTTTTTTTACTTTCCTTCTTTATTTATCATAATGAACTTTCTTTTCTTTTTTTATTATTTAGAAATAAACAATATTTTTCTTAAGTTTTTTTTTTTTTTTTTTTTTAATTTTTCGTTTATAATTTAAGTACAACGAAAACGCGGATCCGGACTAAGGGATGTAAACAGGGGCCAAAATTTCTTGAAAGATAAGCTTATTTCTGAAACCGCTTCACCCACGAAATTTCGCATGAGTGTTCTTTGTCAAAATCTAGAGCAAATGTATTCGACGAATTTTTAATATTCGCATCCTAAGGGGTGACAACGGGGAGTGGGAGGGGACAAACTTTATTGAAGGGTATTTTACAGAGTTTTCAAAATCAGAATATAACATTACTTTGTAATCATCACGGGATTTTGTATCAACTGAAGTGATGGCAGAACGGCAGAAGAGGGTTGGGAAGTCTAATATTTTCCGATCTCGATATTAATTTGAGGACTTATCGAGATACGAAAAGGAATATAACTTTAAGTTGTAACTATCATGTGATTTTTTTACCAACTGGAAAAATGTGAAAGTGATCACACAATTACAATTTCTTCATCGTTCACATTAGCACAACTCTTTTCTTGGAACCCGCGGGAAGCACCTACATTTTAGCTACTATACAGGGTGTACCTGAAATGTGCCGCCAAACTTAAAGGTTGTATTCAATCATGCAAAACAACGAATAAATATCATATAAACATGGGTCCGGGAATGGGTTATTTCCCAGATATGAACGATAAAACGAACAGAGGTGTTGGCCTTTACAGAGATCTTAGCCTTTGGATTGGAACTGAGGGACCAACAGCATGGCGTGCTCGTTTCCCTGATTTTAACCCTCTGGACTTTTTCATATGGGATTATCTTAAAGCTTTAGTGTACATCACAGTGGTTCCTGACGCCCACGCACTGCATGATCGCATAGTGGATGGGTGCAACGCAATTCGACATTTCGAGCACTTTCTGTAAAACTGACCGACTGTACGTCCTACACTTCTGTGTTGTTGTATCGTTGATATCTTGGAAATAAAGCATTTCCAGACTCATGTTTACATGACATTTATTCGTTGTTTTGCATGATTGAATATAAGCTTTAAGCTTGGTAGCACATTTCAGGCACACCCTGTATATATATATTATTTAATGAGCTTCATCTTTCTAGGAAGGTTTACTCAGAATTAGAAAATTAACACGACACTTCCGAGGAAAACTTAATCATCAAGAAAAAACAAAAAACTTTTATAAAAATTTGTACTTTTTTCCTCAATTATTGTATGAAACGAAGCCGAGAAATACTTTTAGAAAAGAAGCCGAGAAACAATAAATACATTGTTAAAAATAAAATACTAATGGAAGAGTGTGGAAGTGGTTTTTATAAAAATAAATATATTATTTATATAATTTTTGAAGCTAAATGTAGAATAAAAAAGCTTTTTATTTTCATTTTAATTTAAAAATCAAACCGAACAAAAACAATGAATTGATCTGAAACGTGAGTCTATCCACTCGTTGTCCACCGCGAATGCCATGGAGGAAGGAATGGAACTATCGAGAAGGAAGTCACTGCATTACACGTTTTCTTTCGCTGAAGACGTAGACTGTAAAGATTAGCTTCAATGGAATGAGCGATAGCTCCTGATACGTTGTCGTGTGAAGGAACAATCATTTTCAGACAGCCAATCAGGTAACATTGCTTAAGTGCGGAAATCGGCAGTTGTTTTCCGGCAGGGAGATAACGGACATACGTCTATCATTACAAATGTGCTTCAGGCTTAACACTGTGTACATTGTAGTGCATTTCACTTTTTGGAATATTAACAAGCGCAGTTGTAAAATTTATATAAAGGTAGAAAGAAAAGAATGACGTTTACTTCCAAAGAAGATTAAACCTCATTTTAACCTAGCAATCTAAAATTCAATATTGAAATTGAGATATACCGTAAGTCCATCATTTTAAATGCAAAAAGTTTGTAAACTTAAGTAATAAAATTTTTACAATTTCTTATTGAAATACTTTCCACTGTAATGAATAAAAAAAAGAAAGAATTGAATTTAACCTCGAGAGGAAATAATTAAGGATTCACTTTTTTATTTATATAAAAAACAAGAAGCTCTTGAAACAACTTGAAAGTCGCTTTTTCCTAAAATCTTGTTCTTAAAATAACTTTTATATTTTTCAGTCATAAAAAAGAAAAGACTAAATTTAAAGTCTTTGATAAAAGTCTGAATTCTGAAACCTTCTGATTATAAATGGGTGATGTTTCACATTTCTGAAAACAAAATAATTAGCATTATTTACTAGTTTATAAAAATCATACTAAATTAGAAAAGCGAAAAGGATTAAAAACCATTATTAGACATCATTATTTCGGCTTCCAGTGTTGTTCCTATAGCAATTTCTTTTTGACTTCGCGATGAGGACAAGAAAGAAAAAAATTCAAGCTAAAATTCTTTTCAAAATACAGGTGTTTACGATCTATACAACCCTAGTGGTCTTATAAGAAAACAACGAAAGCTTTAGATATATAAAAGCGCTACAATGTAGGACTACAAATGATATTCCAGCACATTTCTAGTTGAAAGGTCCTAATTACAACTATGTACAGTTCTAATTACACATGATTCATAGAATTCACGTAAGTATTTCGATTTCCTTAAACCAAAAATAATTCCATCATCTGAATTCAATTGGTGCCCCGTATTTTTACAGTGAATGGCAGTGCTATAGTTTTCATTTTCGTTTTTAACTGAACTTAATACTCCTTCACTCGCGTATCTAATTCGCGTTTGGAATTTCCTACGTAAATGCAATTTTTGGTTTCACCTGTGTTTGATTTACATTTTATGCCATACATAGTTCCTTGTAATTTTAATTTGTTCTCATTAGTGTGCTTGTCACTCTTTTTATTTAAAAAAGAACCTATGGTATTAAATGGTTTGCAAGCTACTCCAATGCCTGCATTTGTTAATGTAGATTTTATCCTCTTTAAAATGTCTTCGTCATATTTGAGTGTCACAAAGTTGCGCAAAATATTCTTATTCTAAATGGTATTGTCAGATGAATTCAGATGATTAATTATTTTTGGTATAAGGAAATCGAAATACTTACCTGAATTCTATGAATCATGTGTAATTAGAACTGTACAGAGTTACAATCAGGATTTTTCAACTAGAAATGTGCTGGAATACGGTTTGTAGTCCTACATTGTAGCGCTTTTATATATCTAAAGCTTCCGTTGTTTTCTTATAAGACCGCTAGGGTTGTATAGATCGTAAACACCAAAAAATGTAAGCCTAAACCCATTGGACTGGGCGTTTGTTTTTGTTTCTGTTTAATTTTATTTTTTAATGCAATTGATAAGAGAATCTGATATAATGAGATTCGGAAATGTACGTCGTAAATGTATTTTAAATGTATTAAATTTTATTGTATGTGCTAATGTAGTTGACATTCTGATAATTCTAAAATTCTTTTGTTCTTAAGATCACGATGAAGAGAATTATTATATAAATTAATTCATCTGAATAAATTAGTTGGAATTTAATGGGCTCAAATTGTAAAATATTTCATTCATCCAAATTTTACAAACATTTTCAAATTTTTTCATTTTTATTTATCTCTTGGTAGATTCAATAAATGAAAGTTCGATCATGAAATAGAGATTAGTTCGCTTTGCTGTTTTGTCAAAAAAAAAAGAGGAAAATGTGAACAGAAAAAAAGAGAAAACATAAACAACCACGAGTTTCGAATCATTTTTGGAGCAGGTGTAAACAGGAAACAGTGGTAAACATTCATGTTATCCTTGCGATTGCGCAGAAGTACGAAGTCGAATAGAAGTCGAATGTAAAGAAACAGATACAAAGTGGTTAGCAAGATAGGAGCACCATCTTGTAGGGCAATTCAAAAGCGGAAATTACGGTACTTGAATCAATTCAACCATAGTTTGTGTTGTTAAATGTCACGACGAAAGTTGTTTGCACGGTTTTTAAGAGAGGAAATCAAAAAATAATTTACAACATATGTCTACTGATAAAACTAATCATTTCAGATCCTGTACAAACAACACAGTAGAATCGCATAATCAGTTATAATGAAACAGCGTAACTTTTGATACTTTTGATTTTATTCATTTTAATAATGTTTACTCAAGCCAGCATTTTTTACATCCTACTCATGTAATCGCAGTAGTTATCAGAAAGATATGGTCGTGTTCAGTGCGCTGTGAAGAAAATTTACATAGATACGGTTGCGCCGTCTGTCAATCACAAAAAAAAAAAAAATTGCAGCGAAAATAGCATCTTACCAAAATGGCATCTCACCCCAATCTATTTCATCAGAGATAACATTATTAAGTCATCTATCTGTTCATGAAATGAATATTTTTTCCCAATACTTGTCATCATCTAATTTAAACTTTTCTATTTTAAAACAATAGAACTTAATCCATTGTTTTAAAAAGATACAGCAAGCAGAATAATCGTCCTTTTGTTTTTTCCTGCAATTCTAAAAGTAGCAAATCGAATCAAATCCTTAAGATTAATAATGACTAAACGTGATTTACTGAACAATTACATCTTTAAATTTGTCGTAAGATTATCTATTGAACTCCTTCTTACAGGACTCTTCACTAAAGATTAGAAGAAGATAAAAGTGTTTTTGAAAATGTTGAAAGTGTTTTAAGTGTCTTAATTACGAAAACAAAAACGGAAATGAAATGTTATTGAATATGTAAATACACTGATATCTTGCTAAGACCCCTCCAAGTAACCTCCAAGATTGTCCATCGTACTTTACCAGCGTTTGGAAAGGCGAAGAATACCATTGTCTGCATGTGCGTCGTAAAAGTGTTAGACCTCTCACCGAAACGCCGTCAAAACTTCATCTTTGTTTGCAAGCGTTTCACACACAACTGCAGCTTGAGTTTTGGAATCAAATAAAAGTGGCATTTCTGGCGAATATGAAGGGTGTTCCAAGACTTCTCACTCCAATCAACATAACAAAGCCTGTGCAGGAGCTGCCATGTGACATTGGCGCTATCGTGAAGAATGGAGTAGGACAGCAGCTCCCAAACGGTACCAATGTATGGTGGACAATCTTGGAGATTACTTAGAGGGGTGTTAGCAATGCGTAGTGAGCATTTTTGTGTTTCTTTTTCTTTCTTGGCTACACTGCACTGTCTTATTAAATAATGATTTTCAAATATTTTCCAATTGAACCCACGACGTTCCTTCACAGACCCAGACCACGCTAGCCAATCACAAGCACATCCATCATCCTTTCAAACGTGTATTCTTGAATTGCAGTGGTGTCGCATGTTGGGCAGATAAAAAATAGTTGTTAAAATTTGAATAACGGTCCACTTATATATATTGAAGTTAAAAAACTCCATCTACGGATAAATTTCATTTTATTAATGGTGATATTTCGCGGAGAATACCATCTTCCCGCTTTTTCAAACCTTTTTTGAATAACAAAGATTAACTTCCATTACATTCACTGGTTTGCACGATACAGACATATTATGTTACAATAATTAAAGACATTTTTATAAAATCAACTGTTAATGATTTAAGACAACCTATATTTACTAACAATGTAACAATGTATTATAATTATTATCAGAAACATTTTAACACAACCAATTGTTGCTAACAAGGAATTGGTTAACTGAAATTTCTCTCTCTGATTTTTTATCATGTCCTGGAAATACGACAGTGTGTTCGGGTTAACCATGTACCCTTTGTCTTTATTTATGCATTGGAAGGTTTTTATGACACATGCTTCGATTAGGTACCTAGTATGTTTGTTTTGAATTTTGTAGA